>JACXGJ010004689.1:0-43690 GCA_016801105.1 Esox niger
ATATATATATATATATATATATATATATATATATATATATATATATATATATATATATATATATATATATATATATATATATATATATATATATATATAGATCACATCCACTGTCATTGTCTAAATAATAATACCTGCACAATAATATTTATTTCCAGCACCCTTTATACTCTGCTCATTGCACTACTGTCTCAGCACTCTTACTAAGTTGTTCGCTGGTTTATTTTGTGTATTTATGTGTGCTGTATATTGCAGTCTCAGGAAACCACGTAGACAATTATATGAAAATCCTTCTTATGATATATGACGTTACGTTAGGTTACACTACAATGCGCCACCAAAATATATGATACATACCGAAATGCCTAAAATGTAACATATGTAACAAACGCTTTTACAACATATAAAATGTTACGACAGCTACTAAAACGCAAAATAACATACGATCACCAAACAAACCTATGATATTTAAAAACGCTATGAAAACGTAGTAATAAATACCAATTTTAACAACATTTTCAGCATTTGTTTCGAACCGGCAACAGGCAAATCATAGGGCAGTCACATTACCCACTGTACCACACTGGGTATGTAGAATAAGAATGACTGACAGCAAGACCAAGGTCGTTAGACTATGTCATGAATGCATTGCTACGTTAAAGTTAGGTTAACGTTAGGCATCACAACACAGCATTGGGGTTAAGGTTAGGGTTAAGTTCAGATATCACAGCACTGGGGTTAAGGTTAGGTTATGTTTGGGCAATGGTTTCGAAACAAAAAAGGTTAGGTTATGGTTTGGTTAGGGTTAGGTCTCGCAGCTCTGGAGTTAAGGTTATGTTTAAGGTTTGGGTTAGGATTACAAAGAATATTGCTTCAAACATATTAATGTGCATTCATGAGCCACAGGTTCCTATCTGGTACAGTGGGTAGCACACCCGTCTGGGAGGCGATTCAGACTCTAACGTTATTTTACTTAACGTAATATATCGCCTGGCAAAAATTGTCTAAGTAATCGTCCTTAGGCCAGGCTGGAAATATATAATATATTGTTATATCATTTTTTTTTTTTTATTCAGCATGAATTCCTGCAGGTGATGAGGGGGTTTTAAGACTAACCTTTTGTGGTTAGTGTGGAACCTCTGGGTTGCGCGTGGCCGAAGTGAGTTTGGTGGGGTCACTTGGACCAGAACAAGTTCAGTCCAAACATGCAAGTTGGCATTTTGGTGAGCAGAGGACGGACCGGGTTGGGTGATTTTGTTAAAGTGGGAAATATTTCTTGTTCTGTCCCTGCAAGGACTCCATAGGATGAGAAGTTTTCATCCAGCTTGGGAATGACTATAATAGTAGATGTGCAGAATTCTCTGTAAACCTCTGGATATCTTTAGTAGCCATAAATGATAACAACCAAGTACTCTCCATTCGGCAAAAAGCAGAAGACAACACGCCCAGTTGTGTTAGTTACTGTCTGGGATGATAGGTTTTGATAAAGTCCTCAACTATTTGATTGATACCAGGAAACCATACTCTTTTGCAAAGGAGCGTCTTGGTTATTATGGCCCCTAGATGGCCTTAATTGGCAATCTATATTACCAGGCTCTGCAGTGTTGTTGGTATGACAACTGTATTTTCCCTGAGCAGCAGATTAGATCAAGACACTGTTAGTTCAGATATCTTGTTGTGTAGGCAGCATATTTGAGACTGTTGTCTCGGAGACAGGTCAGCTGATGGTTTGAGAAGGGTGTGCCACTGACCTGTTCTAGCAGCATCAATGACTCTCAGGTGACATGGGTAAGACTGGGTTGCTGCTTGGATTTCAGCCAGTGTCATAGCACGCAGAACATTGTAATTAACCACAAACGGAAATGAGCTTCTGCTAGCTGGACGGTATGACTGCTTTTTGGCCCCTGCTTTGGGACAATGTGTCTGGATAAGCAATCTGCTGGGTTGCCAGATCCAGTCTTGTAGACAACAGATCATTTTAAATTTTGAGGTTTTTGTAACAAAAATTATATTCTGGTAGGAGGGGAGGACAATGGTATGTTGAAGATGGGCACCAGCAGCTTGTGGTCAGTAATCACAGTTAAAGCATGTCCAAGTACACCTGAAATTGAAAGCAACCCCAGATATTGGCAAATGTGTGTGCACTTTATTCATTAAAACCAGTCTGAAATAAGACCATGCCAAGACACATTTTTAGTGTCTCTTGTTTGTTTGAAGCAGGTTATGATTGTCTCTGCTGAGTTTGTGTTTCAGAGACAAAAATACACACTGATGTTGTGGGGTCCAGGGCCTGTGACATGGTGGCTATGTCGGTAATGAATGTCCACACTAGGTTCCAAGGCCTAGGAAACCCTGGACCTCCTCCGGGTCGCAAGGACCTGTGGTTTGTTTGCTTCTCACACCTGACAGCTTCATTTGGGCATCTCATGTCCACACACACTCTGATTTTGCCAGGTAGCTTTGGTTTGGGAGCTACAACTATGGGTAAAACCTACCATAGAGTGTGGGCCCTTCAAGCTGTTCATTGATATCCTTCCTTTTTAGTCCCTCGAGTTCTGTGTGGCAGCGTTACAGGTTGCACAGACGTGTCAATGTGAAGCTTGACTTGATTAACCTTTAGCTTTCCAGTGACATGAAAAACCTTGTGATATTTGTCTTGAAAGTGTATACACCTGACTATACAGTTTGCCAGACACACTGAGAGCAACTGCATTATGGTAACTTTTGACAGGAACCGCTTTCTAGTCATTTACACAGAAAGTATCTTTGATCGTCTTACTTCAGAAACTAAGCTGTGAGGGAAATAATCTGTGCATTGGCAAAGGAGTGTTTGAACAATAAGCAAATATCTTGTTACACAGATTCTGTAGAACAGGTGGCCCTGGCAAAGGTTGAAATTAGCTAAAATTCATGGCATTCACAGAGGAGACTATATCAACTAAAATGTCCAAAAGTCCTGACCTGAATGGTTTGCTTGGATGCTGTCATAGGAGTGGCAATGGTTGGTTCAACCAGTACAAATAGACCTATGTGCTTCCATCATTAAAGTTAAGTGTATTCATGTGTGGATTTGTGTTGTCTTCAGGCACTAATGAATGTGTAGTTTACCTTGGCTATGATCTACATACTTTTGCAAATGATTTATTTTCCCAGTTACAACATGTGTGGCCATTTGCAGAACTCTCCCTAGTGAGGGAATAAACCACTACAGGCAACGAGCGACACACAATATTTGATGTAGCTGTGGTTTATAGAACTTGCTGACCACTGCGATCAGAACTTAGTAATGCTAGAATGTTATCTTGGGTAAGAACTTGGTGTGCTACTGTGTACCTCAAATACAGGGACGCCTTTAATTGAACTATGAATCATGGTGTATCCTGCGTTGTGATGTAGTTCCTTTATACATTTGTTTTAAGCATCCACATGATGTGTTGCAAAATGCATATTTGGTAGTATTTGTGGAAGCTACTGTAGGCCAACCTATTCCTACCTAATATAACTAAAGAAAAAAACGATGTAAAAAGTTCTAATGTACAAAATTGCACATTGTACATAATAATCAGACAGGAATCTGCTGCGAAGAATATTTTAACCTTAGACTTCCATATTCCACTCTGTTCTTACATTGTAGCCCCACTACCACTCTTGGTTGTGTACTTTCCATCCGTAACTCCCCTGTGCTCTTAAAGGGAAAGACACATCTAACATGGACATCACATGTTAGATGTTAACAGACCTAATTAAACATTAAAAACATCTGGCTTGATTTGTCTTGGTTTTCCGATAAGGGTGTATGGACTTTTGATGGCCACTGTATTTCCACCGCCCTGTCCCTGATTTCATTAAGTTTGACAAACACTTTCTTCTGCATAGAGCAGTGACGCTGGTTGCAGGTTGAAAGAGAGAGGTTAGGGTGTTGGGTCCCTTACAAAATATGATTGCGGTCAGAGTGCATTTTTCTATTTTCATTGTGCTGCAATTACTGCACTTTCCAAAGTTCTTTGTCCTCTGAGAGGATCTGTAATGTTCTCAACCACTTTTGTTTCTCATTAACCTTCAAGAGTCAGCAAATGTCCTTTTACAAAGTTAACATTTACTTTCATGCCTTTATGCATTTGGTTTATATGTCGGATCTATTATTGAGTGTAGAATAATATAAAGATGATGGATTGTTATTGAAAAGTACATATATGAAAGTGTATATTAAAAGAAAAAGAGAGTGGTTTATACTTAATATACATTTATTGTTGAACAAGGCAACCAAAACATTGTTGAACTGCTGAATTGAGAGTGATATGCAGTGCGTTTCGGACAACATAACAAAACTAACAGAGATTAAAAATAACAAATTTGATTTCATGTATTCATCTTGTTTTCTGTACTTTTCTACTGTCCAGTCCAAATAATATTTTTTAAAGGAATGACCTGATGTACATTGTGCAATGTTTGTCTAGGCAGATTACACTTGGCCCATTCTCGATAAACCTGCATGAAACTGCAATAAAACAATACATTTCTAATGAAATTATTCAGACCCCTTCACTTTTGTGGAGTGGACTTAATTTATGATTGTTGATCAAAATATTTCAATCAATCAACACAATACCCCTACTAACAGAGCAAAACCAAGTTTTAGAAAATTATGCCATTTTTATAAATATAAATATTTAATGTTTGTAAGAATTCAGACCCTCTACCAAATTAGGCTCAGATAAATTCTCTGTCATTTGAATGTCCTTTCAGATGTCTCTAGAACTAGATTGGAGTTCACTTTGTGGCAAATGCAATTGACTGGACATCCTATCTAACAGAGCATGAGGAGATCTACTAAGAAGAATGGGATAAACTGCCCAAATCAAGGAGTGCCCAAAAAGACTCTAGGTGTCATCGAAGCCAAAGGCACTTCTACAGAATATTGAATAAAGTTTCTGAATACTTGTATACATCAGCTAAATCTGTTATTTATTTTCATTTAGTAAAATCTTGTAAATTCTCTTAAATATAATACAATGACTTTTCCTGGTTAGAGGGGAATATTAATTCAAGTGTTCTATATATTCAATGCTGGCAATATTCACTTCAAAACAATTATTTCTGCGCAAGTTTTACAATTTGAATGCTTGACAAAAAGCTGTATTTTCAATGAGTTGGGTTGTAGTTGAGACAAATCTTGGAGGTGCAATTTAATCTGAAACATTAGGAGCAACATAAACAATTAGTGGAACCAGTGTAATAGATTTGTTAATCAGAACATGCCTCTGTTCAAGTACAAAGTACATTGTCTTTTATGTTTTGTATCACATGTAACTATGTGAATAGTTTAATTTGGATTACCTTTTTATTGAATGTAAGTCAATCAACGATTGAAATGAGCTTCTTTGAATTTTTAGCTACAGAAATGTATCACATTCTCAAGGTAGTTGACAGTAGACTGAAACCAAGACTTTTGCCAGGAAAAAGTGGGTCAATATTGCAGTTTAAAAAGGTTCAGATCAACATGGCAGTGTTACCACTGTCTGGATCTGTTTTCCTTTATGCCAAAAAAGAAACAATATAACACCTGCAACTTTGTAATCCTACATTTGTAAACAATATACAATACAATGGGTGAGAAATAGATCATAAATAACACATTCATTTGTCCACTAAATACAAGAATCACTGCAAAGTTGGTTGTTGTTTCAGTCGATGACAGTGAAACTGCCCTTTGTTCAGAAAGCTTTTATGAGTTTATCTTTTTAAGTTCTTCTTGATCACTAGGCACAAGTCGGATATTTCCCCAAAATGCAACACCGGTTTTGAAAGATAACTCTAATGTGCCCACCGCTTAAAGTTAAACTCTTTCAAATTGTTTGTTTTAAAAAACTGTTGTGTTAACGGGAATTCAGAATATTTCAAGGAATTCACAACATCCTGAATGAAATGCACATATCTTTCGGAGAAAGAATACTGTATATACATTTTTGAAATAGTGATGATGAATGCAAATACATTGTAAACCTACCTCACTCTCCCTTAGTGTCAGAATAGGAACCATTTCATTGTTGTATATATTTTTTCTTTTTCTACTTCACGGATCCCTTCATTGAAAGGATTTGAGATAAAGGTTTTCACTGCTAAAATTTGTTCTAAGGTCAACAGGAGCAAATTGACCATCTCAGGTTGACAAAATATTTTTTGCTCTTTGTTTAGATTAGAATTGTTTTAGACACTTTAAAGTCAGAACAAAGTTGTGATGGCATGAGGGCATTGGGGAGGGGTGAATGGAGTAATCTACACAGATCTAAGACTTTATAAAAACATTTACCAAGGTGAAGATGTAACTTATGAGGATAAAAACAAAGCCATGGGGGTGTTTTGCTCAGTACAATTTTTGTGCTGGTTGTACTTCACTGAAATATCTGTGCTCTTGTTGACAGATGTGTTCAAGTGAGGCTAATGTGTAAAAAGCGACAGTGTGTACAGAGACAGGGGTCAGCTGCGTTCCCTCCCGGCACCAAGACCAAACACAGCCATCAGTGACTAATGAAACTGTCTGTAGTTAAACTTGAGCTCAAAACAAGTTTATGGTACTCTCCTGCTTGAACTTCCATTTTGTTTCTGTCGTGGTGAATTATATTTGTAACCCTAAAATACTTTATGGCAGACGGAAAGCTAGAAGTGTTTATTCAGATATCTTTTGATGGGGGTTCGTCAAACATCTTTTATTGCCGACTTCACAATGATCTAACAGAAGGCAGTAGAATGCAGAGTGATCGTCTCACAGTCTCAGACGTTATAACCATGCGTTATATTCAGGTAGGCACAACCCCTTTAGAATCGCGTTTGTTGATTTTAGTTTCTCTGTATTCTGAATGGAATAGTAAGTGATGGCTCAATCGGTGGAATTTGCAGATGCACTGGCCCACATCCCACTTCCACAACAGCCAGAGACTGTGTGCTCGAACGCAGAGCAGTCCCCCAGCTGATTACAGGTCCTCTTTGGCTTGAAGCAGGCCTAGAAGCCAGCCTTCTCATACACACATCTGCAATGAATCAAAACAGCCTGTCTATTTCATTCTCTGGCAATGTCAGTGCAGATGAATTCCCACAGTTATCATGTGATAACAGTAATACAACCTCTCTTCCAACTAGATGAAACAAGAAGAAAGTGGTAAACGATATGCTTCAATTATATTTCGTAGAATGTTCCTTCAAATGCCAGGGGGCAAAGGAAAGTCATCTACATTTCTGATCTTCAGGACAAGCTGGAGCTGGTGTGAGTGAAGCCTTTCCAAAACAGGGCAACAGTCTAGCAAAGGAGTTCTGCATGAGTTTTTGTTAAAATGAAGCCTATTGCTGTATAATAACATAACACTCTTGATTGAAATTCATCCAAGTAATCTCCTGCTTCAAAATAACTTCTGAACTAAATAACATGATTGATATGAAGTGTTGTTTACTTTAGCTTATGCTTTGAATCATTCCTCTATTTTCCCTTTATCAGTACAATCACAAACAATGTCAAAAAGATGCTAATGTAGGAATCATAGATACAGTATGTTCAAGGCTAAAAATAAATTGGTCCAGGTAAGGCATCTCGTATTGCTGTGATCCAAGTGACAGTCGTTGAATGTCATTAAACATTTTGATACAACCCCCATTCCTAAAAAGGTTGGGACTCTGGATAGAATGCAAATAAAAACACAATGCAATGATGTGCAAACCATTTATCCCTATATTTAATTGAAAATAGTACAAAGAAAACATATCATATGTTGAAACTGAGAATGTTTTTGATTTTGGAAAAATACATGCCCACTTTGAATTTGATGCCAGAAAAACTTTTCAAACTAATTGGGACCGGAGCATGTTTACCGCTGGGTTGTATCACCTCTTTTAACAATACTTTGTGTTTGGGTACTAAGGAAACCCTTTTCCTGTCGTTTTGAAATTGAAATGTATTCCCATTCTTGCTTGATTAATGATTTCAGCTGCTCAACAGTTGTCATTTTTCTTGGTTGTCATCTTTTTTGTTTAATAATGCGTCAAATGACAGGTATGGACAGCAGGCAGGCCAATTTTAGCTCTTTTACTATGGAGCCTTGCTGTTAATATCTCCTGAATGTAGTTTGGCATTGTCTTGCTGAAATACACAAGGCCTTCCCTGAAAAGGATTGTCTGCATGGCAGCATATGTTCCTCCAGAATCGTGTCTGTTTTAATGCAGTTCCACTTGAGGGCCCAAAGATCACAGCCATCCAATGTTGGTTCTCAGCTTTGTCCCTTACATACCGAGATTTCTCTGGATTCTCTGAATATTTTAATGATATTATGTACCATAGATGATGAGATACCCAAATTGCAATTTTATGTTGCAAATCAGGGTTGTATTTTGTAGTAGATGTTTCTACTCATTTGATTACAGGCCCACAGTGCACTGTGTGGGGGCTGGAATCATTTTAAGTGTGGACGAATCTATTAATTTATTAAGTGATTGTTTAAAAATAATTTTGGCCGCATGTGTACACACATGAATCAGTGCTGATAAGACATGTGATTGACTTTCTCCCCTGGTTAAATCTATGCTTGTGATTGGCATTGCAAAATGACACGAGAAAAACAATAATGACAATCTAATACCTGCATAACTATCTAACTGTAGCTAATATTAGCTAGCAATTTCCCCAATCATTTGCTCTCTTTCCATTCCACTTGCTCTCTGCTAGCTTCATGTTGTTATTAGCA
Organism: Esox niger; assembly: GCA_016801105.1. Taxonomy (NCBI): domain Eukaryota; kingdom Metazoa; phylum Chordata; class Actinopteri; order Esociformes; family Esocidae; genus Esox; species Esox niger. The sequence goes on from JACXGJ010004689.1 coordinate 8,730, forward strand.
TGACACAATTTTGTCCGTCTCAAGCAACTGCAAGAAAACATTGCAACACTCAGAGGGTGCAAAGATTGGGCTGAGACTATGTATACTTAAACTGGATGCAAAGCCAAGAAAAATCTAATCAAACAAGAACAGTTTCAATAACTCAAACGGGTGGAGAGGTTTATGGCTATGCCAAAAATGGTTCCCCTGTTGCCAGTCATTAGTATCACCTGTTGACAGCAACTGATTCTAAAACAGGGTGATTATGCGATCGTAGTAGCACAAGAAGTGTGCTCTGATAAAAAGTCTACAAGATAGATAAAGAATAAAAAAATAAAGAATATAAAATGGATTATTGAATGTGAAAATGTACAATGCTTTATAGAACCAAAAAATACGATACACGACCAGCCCCTTATCAACACTTGAACTTGAGAATATTTATGTTGCTGTAGCTAAACATACAGTTATACTGTGCTGATATTTCAACCTGGTCTCAGGGGACTATGTAGACTATTTTATCTAAAGCTTTGACAGCCAAGTTCATACATTATATTACGTTTGGTAAAGTAACTTAGGAATGTTTAAGAATGTGTTTGAAACCCAGGTCCTGCCACTCTGCAGAGAGGTGCTCTACCCACTGCTCTGAATAATCAAATCAAAATCAAATCAAGACTAATATAAAGGCCTTTTTACATCAGAGGTTGTCACAAAGTGCTTTCACAAAACACACGGCCTTAAACTCCAAGGACCAAACAACAGTAGTGTTAAACTTCAGTAGCTAGGAAAAACTCCCTAAGAAGGCCAACATTTTGGAAGAAACCTAGAGATGAACCAGGCTCAGAGGGGTGACAAGTCCTCTTCTGGCTGTGCCGGGTGAACATATTAAGAGTCCAAATTGTAATAGGTGATCGATGCATGTGGACTGAGCCCAGACTCTATTTAAACCTAGTCCAAATCGGAGGCATGACCAGGTGGACAAGGACAGGGACAACCGGGGGGGGGGGCAGCAGAGTGGCAGCTGAAATCGTCTTGATCTGCAACACAACCTGACCTTGGACAGGGACCGCAAAGAACTACCAAACAGAAGCAGCGAGTAGTGCTGTTACAACGTCAATATATTACAAGTGATTTTCTTTCTGTACCTTAAACCTTAACATTAACCCCAGTGATGTGATACCTAACCCTAACCAAATCTTAACCTAGCCTCTTTTGTTTTCTAGCCTTACCCGAAACCTTAACCCTAACCTTAACCCAAGTCCTGTGGTTCCTAACCTTAACCCCAACCTTAACCCCAGTGCTGTGATACCTAACACTATCCTAACTGTATAATTAAAATGCATTTATTACATATTGTAGCAATATTGGTAAGGCCATTTCTCGTCCCCCCTAAATCCAAAATCCTTGTGTGGAGTAATGGGTAGGATGACCGCCTTCAGTACCCGAATGTCACAGGTTTGAAACACGGCTTGGACGTTTTATGTCAATTTGTAATGTATGATGCGTTTTCGTACCGTTTGTAACATATAATACGTTTCTCTAGCATTCGTACCCTTTGTTACTTTTTAGCCAATTTGTGCCGTTTTGGCAGCGCATTGTAAAGTAACATATCTTACAAAATCAGGTGCCATGGATTCACGTAAAATAGTCTACGTAGTTCACTGAGATCAGATTGGATATTTACCTTTGTCTTGCTTTAGTTTGTTCAGATTAATAGAGTCTAATATGTGCATGCACATCTTCATATGGTCCATACAAATGGAGCTGGACAAGTTGAGTTTGAGAAGTTTCTGTAAGTAGATTTGAGTTGATTGTGTTGAAAACTAAAGCCCACAGTATACTTGTACAAGTCTTTGGGTTGCCAAGGTGTTGGAAGAAATACGGTAGGTATATGTTGATTTCTCCTTCCCACATTCTGATACCTAGTACTTTGTTTAGCCACCACTGGATTCTTGACTTTTCCACTTCTATAGAAGGGCAGTCCCCTAGTTAAAAAAAATTCTGTCCTGGCACCCCAATGATAAAATCAACAGAGTCCCTGAACATTTTCAGATAACCTCTGAAATCCTACCTTATCAAATAGTACCTAAAATAATATCCTATTAGCACTGACTTGGCTGAAAGCTAATTAATTCAGGAGCAGTTTTGATCCTATGCCTTTGGAAATGTTGTGGCCATATTGAGGCAGTTATCATACAGGGGGGCCAGGATCTGCAAGATGGGTACAGTGGAAGATTTTAGGGGGGATATGGCTTTTAAACTGAGTTTTTGGTTTCAGGTTCCCACAAGAATAGAATAACAAGTGTGGTATATATGTGAGTGAGTAAACACTAAAATCAAAATCCACTTACTACCTCAAAATAGGGCCCCCAAAAAATTAGTACTTAACTGGACACAACAGACACAACAAGCATACCTCCCAATCACTGGAATAGTTTTTTAGATTTTACATTCAAATTTATTGACATTGAACAAGTACAAGTACCATACAGCGAAATGCAGTTTGCATCTAACCAGAAGCGCAGAGAGAGGAGGGCAGAAATTTTACAAGTAGTACATGTATGTACAAATGTAATGTATAGATGTGCTCCTGGGTTTTCATCTCTAACAATGTCCATTCAGCAACTCATAGTTCAGTTGTAATTTTTTTTTTTTTTTTGTAGCTGAAACAGTGAACAAACTATCCATAATGAATGTGTTGACGGAATAAAGGACAGATGAATGGTTTTTTCACCAAGTCTGTGCATTCTTTCCATGGAAACATTGCATTACAATGGTGATCAGATCTTTGGATTTCTAACACTACCAGGTCACTGTTACTGGATGTCACATCCAGTAACAGTGACCTGACTTGGATGCTAAGGGAGAAGCATGATCAGTGATTGCATGTGTAACAAGAAACATAGTTTTTTTCTAATTGAGTACTACTCTAGCCAGGGATTGTCTCTGTAGCATCAGGCAATAAATGCCTCCCCCTGTTTCCCTACAGAGTTCTAGGGAAGATCTTGAACTCAGGCTTGACCATCTATTTGTAATTCCGACATGTCAGAAAAGAAGTTGGCCTGAAGAGTATCAAAATCAGTTCTAGTTGACTTGCACGTGTGCATGATGAATTTAAACAGACACACCCTGAAGAGTTGCTCTGAGCCCGACCTTCACTGGCCTCAATTCAGTTGTAGAGAAATGATCAGAGCTCCTCTGGCCCTGTCTCTGAATGTTAATGCAACAATACATCAGATAATCTGTGTTCATTAACCAGCACCAAAACGCTAAAAAACCCATGGGCCCAGCGAAAATAAATCTATACCTTGACATAGAATTTCATAGCTGTCAAATATCTCCTCCAATATGCATCCAGCAAAATATGAACTAACTAGCTACGACTCTGAAACAGCGACAGTGTCTATTGAAATAATCATCCACAATCCGCAATTATTTTTCCAAATTAGCTAAGCTTAGTTAGCCTGCTGCACTGACACTTGAACATTAGCAAGTCAACTTTAGAAACGCAATCTCGATTAATGAACTTGGTCAACTTCTTTGCAGGAATACAATTAATTGTAGTTGCATTCAAACAAAAACATCTAATGCTACATTTCTGATTCTGTCTTACAATTTTTGTAGTCGGCTGACCGGCACAGTGCACAACAACGTATGGAGCAGAGAACCATTATCAGCCACTTCACATCAGAAAAACTGGTGTGATACATTTAGAACTCTACCATTGGTCTGGTATACCATTGGTGGGGAATAAAAGAGAAGTTGTCACTTTTAGTTTTCTTATTTGAAGATCTCAAGTAGCTAATCAGATTTCAAGTGGTACAATTGCCCCAGTGGCCCACAGCCTAGACAAGCCCATGTTTAGTAGGATGTACTGAGCTGTATGGGGTTGTTCCATCTTAAAATATCTGCAGTAAATGTAAGTCTGTTAAATTACTAAAATATACATGTAAAATGTTCAGGCTGGACACCTTCAGGTTTTCTTAGAAACTGGAAAAGGGATGTGTAGGGTGTAAAACAGGCATGACCCATGCACTGCTCTAGTGACAGATTTAGTACTTCAGAGAAAGCAGGGATGTGCTGATCAGCATAGTATTTAATGTTTGGCTGGGGACTCTGTCCAGGCCCGCAGCATTCATGAAGTTCTGTTTTTAAAGGAATTGTGTATTTACTTTCTGCAATGACAAGGAGTAGCGGAACGGGGTGGAGGGCAGCCTGGGACAGGCCTGAGGGGAAGGATAGGAGGTGTTTTTGGGAAGGCAGTGGGTTAGAGGGTATTTGGTTCTGGGGAGTCGTGAAGGGGGAAAGGGTGAGTGGTTTCTGGAAACACAGAGGTGCAGGGGCTGTATTTATTTTTCTTTTAAGAAGAATGTTTAACGCTTTATAATAAAAGGTTGGTTTTCTCTCTTATGTTAAGTGTAAGATCAAACTGATAAAAAACAATCACAATGTTTTTCACTGTTTTAAACAGGAAATATATATTTATATTTTCCATTAAAACTATAAAATAATAATCACGCAATTTCATGTAAATTTGTTGGATTCATCCAATAACAATATTATCTAAGCTGCAAATTCAGGTTGTAGCCTTATTAGGAGATAATTTATGACTGGGAGATAATTTATGAATGGGAGATGGAATAAAAAATAAAAAAAATCAGAAGGAAAAGCTATAACACCAAACAGGAAGGATTGTTATTCAACTAATAACTGACTTAAGACAAAGATCATGGAGTGAGATAACTTTTTTAATCCTAATGTTTGCAATCCAATAAGGATTTTACTTGTCAAATATGTATATTTGTTATCAAAAAGTGAAAAAGGAAATATTCCTGAAATGTAGGCTACACATTTGTCTTTTAAACTATAGCATGATTTTGTTGCATTTTCAATAGAATTATACTGTTTTATATTGATGGTTATTACATTGCCTTCAGAAAGTATTCTGACCCCTTAACCTTCTCAATATTTTGTGTTGTTAGCAAAATCATTTATAATCGATTGCCTTGGAAACACACCATCCCATGATGACACAGCGAAAACATGTTTTTGGAGATGTGTGCCAATTTATTTAAAAATATCTCGGTGATCTTGACCCTTTATTCAAGTATTTGTAGAAGCGCCTTTGACGGCGATTACAGCTTTAAGTGATCTTGGATATACGTCCACCAGCTTTTCACACTTGGATTTAGGCATTTTCTTTCAATTATCCTATTTCTGTGTGCTCTGGATCAGGGTTTTTTCACGGAGCTCTTTGTATTTTTCATCCTTCCTTCCATCGCGATCAGTCTCCCAGTCCCTGCCACTGAGAGGCGTCCCTATGTCTTAATGCTCCCCCCATGTTTCACCATAAGGATAGCATTAGCCAGATGATGGGTGTTATTATGTTTTTGCCAAACTTAGAACTTGTTAGAGTCTTGGTAGTGCCAAACGTATTCAAATTCACAATAATAGTGCCCATTGTGCTCAAATGGATAGTTCATCCAAAATTCATAATTTTCTCAATATCCACTCACCAAAAGATAATCATGAAGACAGTCATTCTTTCAAACAATCCATTATTCAGCTCTGTGCCAGTTTGTATATAGCGTTATTAGAATCGTTCAATTCATGAATGGAAACAGTTTATAGCGCTATTGCAAAGTTGCATTGCAAGCAGAATACTACTCTAAAACAGCTATGTATGTTTTTTGGGGCGTTATCTTTACTGCACAATGTTTCCGGACAATTTTGCTTTGACTGCTGTAATTTTTTTTGGTTTATAACAAGGCAAGTGTTTGTGGAGTATGTAGTCTTACTTTGAAGTGATTTTCTGTGTTTGTTCTATTCCCTGATTATCAATCTGTCACGTAATCAAGGAGGGCATTTACAGATTGCAGGTACGGTAGGCTATGGGCAGGCAACGTCCAGCAATGCTTTGCTGATGAAAAAACAATTAAGTTTAGATAACATTGACAAATAGTTTGATTCATCCCGCAGATTTTCCAAACATCACTGCGGCTATAGATGGAACACATAACTCCATTCAAAGACCCTTGGACATATGAAGGAGGCTATGTGATTAGAAACACATTTCACAGTGTTGATGTACAGGTAATTATTAAATACATTACATTACCCTTTTCAGACATTACCTTCCTTAGCTAACCATTTTTTGTCAGATGAACTGTCACTCCCAGAACCTCACCCCATTGTAGAAATGGGCTGTGTGAGTGAATAATTCCTGAATGTTCAATGCTGGTGTATGTGTAAAAGTTACAAACCTAATTGCAAGATCTCAGATTGGCTTTCATTTGCTGTAAATAAAAGCAAAGTTTTGTCTAAATATATTTAATATCTGTTTCTGTTATAACTATGAATTTACAATTACAAAGGAGTCTAAGTTCCATACTTCTATAGGTTAATACATTCTGTATTTAGTAGAATTGCTTTTGAAATATTAGTTAATCTACCCAAAGCTCACTAGGATGGGTTCCAGGTTAAGGACAGGGGTTATGCCTGCATGGTGTTTCTCGTGATACCATGCTGAAATCCTGCTCCAGGGCCTTAAAGACACTTTAACACGGCATTTCTCAAGCAAGAACAAGAATCAAGATGACTTTTAGAATCCTTAAGTCTCGGGTTCCAGTGGTTGCGTGGGCGCAGATGTGCTATAGAGCGAGCATGTGGCATAACAGTTCCATGTGTGGTCCTGTGCAATTTTACCTCATCAGACATTATGATGACCCATTCATCCCACACACTGACCTCAGATACGATTGGGTTGTGAGCAATGAAATTGGGAAACCATGAATCTCTCGGCTACCTACTGTAAATTGATGAAAACATGATTTGGTTTGCAAATGCTTTTATATCTCCAACCTATTTTATATAAATGACTCATTACTTCCAACACTGAATCATTTTTATTTGTTTTAGTTTTTCATCCTACAACTGCCACTGGGAGATACTACAACTGGGGCATAGCGTGGACATGTAATAACATCAACATTGCAGCAAAAGTGTTGAAAAGAAATACATTATTTCTATCACTTCTTGGAATGGCAGGCTGTGGTGGCAGTGAAATCCAACACCCGCAATCCCTCATTTGACGCACAGACACCTGTTTGTTGTTTTTGCCCTCACCTGTGTTCCGGGTCACTGTCCATATTTAAGTTCTTCCTGTTGTATTGTATCTTGTCAGTCTTTGTTTGGTTCCCATACCAACTGTAACTTTGTTCTGTTTTCGTGATTATTTCAGTTTTGCTTTTTTTAAGTGTCCGTAATTCTTCCTGCGCATGTGTCCTGTCTCGATGCTTCAACGTGACAATTATCGACAATCCTTTTCCTGTCTGTGATTGTTTCCTGCTTTAGAGTATTGAAATATTGGACTATGTCTATTTACTCCAGATATATTATTGTATCTGTCATTGACAAGAGGACTTTTCTCATTGTTGCGTGACGCCCCAGTTGTCAGATCAACCAATCTGCGCCTTGTTAAGCCTAATTGCTTTAACAAGAAGCAGACGTTGTTGAACCAAAAAGCCCTAGATTCCCTCATCTGGTTGAGAGAAGTCAGATTTGCAAGGGAACCCTGAATATCTTAAACAATGTTCCTGCAACTCGACTCAGATGTGGCCGATTGGATATGATAAAGGCACATTCATAGTAAACATATAAACAGCAACATACATGCAAAACAGCAGGCCTGTGTCTATGTATTGAGGACACCAAGGTCCTGTCTTTATTTGTTGTTGGTTTTCCCCACACAGAATTATAGTAGGGAAATATTAAATCTAAAGCAAATATTTTGTAGAATTCATGATCACCGTCTGCTTGTGTTTTGTAAACTGAAGCCAGGTACCATAGATACGCAGAGGTTTTGTTTAAATAAGGGACTGATTGTTATTTATGACATGGGGTATCCGGAGGATAAAGCCCCTGAAAATATGAATATGGTTGACCCTCCCCCAAACAAAATATATTTTCACATAACCCTCCATGAGCCTTAAGGAAAAAAAAGGCTATGAGAATAGTCTTATATTTGACATTGATTTTAGTCTTATATTTGACATGGCAAATGAATAGATTGAAAAAGGCATTATTAATACTTTATTATTAATACTTAATAATACCTAATAAACAATGCATTTATCTAAATGTGAATCAAATAGGTTAGGTACAGAACAAGGTTTGACCTAAGGTCCAAAACCCAAAGCCTACAATTGAGAGAAAAAGAGCGAGAATGGCAGAAAAGTGAGACAAGGAAAATATTGTTATCACAACGAGCACAGGAACAAAAAAGACCCTCCACAGTGACCCGGTCGTGTGTTTATAACCATCTGGTAACTGATTTCCAACTAGGTTATCTGACCAATCAGGTAACTGTCCTATCAGATATTCATCCTATGCATGTGATGTCATGGATCATTGCTTTACAGAGGTGATGGATTGGGGGGTGGCTAGTTCCTGTGCCAACACAAAAGAAAAGTCAGGGGCCATTATAATGTTTTGTTGAGAGATCATGTATTCCACTTTCCAAATGATTATAGTTTTCAGTATTTACATACTTCTTTGAATAATTCTTTGAAAAAAAAAATTGTTTGGGGGGGGTTATGGGTTTGCTGCGAGTGATGATCTTGGTGTTTCTGGCATCCTAGATCCTGTAAAGACAAACATAGGCCATACAAATAAATATGTATTTGTTTGGGAAAAAACTGAGACAAAACTCTCTGTAACTATCTTGGTTTTAAAAGGTAACTCTACCTAAGTTCAGCCTTTGTCCCTATCATATAAAAAGGTAATGCATTCAGTTGAAAATTGTGGTTAAGGGAAATGTCAATAAATCTTTGTTTTTGGTCCACGATTTTTACAGTCTATTACAACTTATTCTAAATCAATAAATTAAATTGTAATATTACCCTTTACATAGCTTTTACATAGCTTTTTACCTAATGTTAGCTAATTTCAAATCTCAGATAACGAAGCAGGTTATATTAACTTCCAAACTTAATGCCTTCAGCGTAGCCTATGAAATATATGGAATATTACTTAAATATTACTTTACTAGAATATTACGTTACTTGAAGCTGAAACATACATGCTGCAGAATCCTGCTGTAGGCCCACATGCAAACAATTCTGGGCTGGTTAAGAAGTCCATCAACAAAAAGAGCTACCTTTTAAATTTGACAGGTTTCCTGTTTGTGGTATTTATATCTGGGCTGCTGCTGTAATGTGCACCCTTGAAATCATCGCCTCCCTCACCTCTGTACCCACTTGGTTTCTTCCACTTCTACCAAGCTGGCCTATAAAGGGAAATTGTTGAGTCGTAATCTCCATAAATCCTTGCGGCATCACTAGAAAAGTATCTCTTTCTGTTCTTTCATACGCCATACATTTCTGTAGGAAATTGTAAAGACCTATTTCAAATAAGGTCTGTCCTCTGTCTAGGCTTACACCACTTTTGCATTTTCATAATCATTTAAACATCTATAGAACAAGTTGATATACAGCTCTGGAAATAATTAAGAGACCACTGTAAAATTATCAGTTAGAGAAACTGGTTTTAATATTCATTGGTATGTATTTGAGTAATATTAGCATTTTTCACAAATTCCACATAAAAATATTGTCATATAGAGTATTTTTTTGTAGAAAATAACTAATGGTCAAAACCAAAAAAAATGCATACATCAAATAATGCAACGAAAACAAATTCATATAAATTTGTTAACTACAAAATACTAATATTTTAACTAACAGATTTTTTATCACAGCTTTCATGGGTATTGCCATGCTCTCCACCAGTCTGTCCCTAAAATTCAAGTAGCTTGGCTTTGTTTGATGGCTTGTGACCATCCATCTTCCTCTTCCACCTGGCTCTTCTTTACTTCTCGTTGATGAAGGGCTTTTTTCTAGCTTTGCACGACTTCCGCCCTGCCCCTAGGAGCCTGTTTTGAACTGTCCTCGCCGTGCACATCAACCCAGCTGCTGTTTGACATTCTTTTTGTAGGTCACTTGATGTCATCCTACGGTTGTTTAGTTAAATTTGAATTAGTTGACGGTCATCTCGGTCAGTGGAAAGTCATTTTGGCCCTCTGCCAGTCTGTAGCTTCGTTATCCTCAATGTCTGTGGCTTGATCTTGTTCTTATGTCTTAGAAATGTTCAGGATGGAAGCAACCTGACGCTTATTGTATTCCTCTGTCAAAAAAGTCAGAATTGAACCCTTCTTTTCCTCACTCAAAGCTTTTCTTTTCTGTCATGCTGAATAGTTATTTTTTATTCAAATTACCTTTGAGGCACTTCTTGCACAGTTTTTGCCATCCAGCTGGTCCTATTGCAAGAGGATAGTGATGACCACAGCAGTGATTTTTATACTTTCCCTCATTAAATTAGATTTGGTTCAGGTAATCACCTAATCAGTACCTCGTTAAAAAAATCAGGTGTGCCTGTGTTGGAGTTTACAGACATTGGAATGGGCTGACTGCCATACATGTAGAGATGCTGATTTAAGAACATTTAGGAGTGCGCTAAAAAAAAATCCAGTGCTATATATTAATTTGGACTAATACAAGCAAAGATAATTTTTGTTGAGCAAACTGTAGCAAATATGTTGACAAATGTCACATTGCCCTGGCAATACCTAGTCTAACACCTAATGGAGTAAGCCTAAACAAAACACAGGCCTTTCTTGAATCCTACAATTCCTTATGGAATAAATGAATGCTGAATATGAAAAGAAACAGTTTCACATTTTACAGCTAGACTTAATGTGGACTATAATGGGTCCACTACAGTCCCCTCCAAAAGTATTGGAACGGGAAGGCAAATTCCTTTGTTTTGTTGTTCATTGAAGACATTTGGGTTCAAGATCAAAAGATGAGTATGAGGCAAGAGTTTAGAATTACAGCTTTTATTTCCTGGTATTCACATCTAGATGCGTTAAGCAACTCAGGACATACCACCCTTTGTTTGAACCCACCCATTTTTCAAGTAAGCAAAAGTATTGGAACATGTGACTGACAGATGTTTCTTGTTGCCCAGGTGTTGCATTTTAGGTTGATTATTCAAATATTAAATAGCTCTGCATGACTAGTCTAAGTTTCCATCCTTCGTTTAAACATATAAAGAATGAATTTCTTGTTAAAGAGGATGAACCAACATGAAGATCAGAGAGCTGTCTATGGGAGAAAAGTAAGCCATTGTCAAGCAGAGAAAAGAAAGAAAATCGACTAGAGCCATTGGACAAACATTGGGCATAGCAAGCACAACAATTTGGAATGTCCTGAAAAGGAAAGAAACTACTGGTGTACTTAGCAACTGACGTCGAACAGGTCGGCCTAGGAAAACAACAGTAGTTGATGACAGAAATATTGTGAGAAAACCCCCAAAAAATCACTAAGTGACAACACCAATGACCTCCACAGTGCAGGGTGAAGGTATCACAATCTACTGTTCAATGGAGACTCAGACAGCAGAAATATAGAGGCCACACAACAAGATGCAAACCACTCATCAGGTGTAAGAATCGGAAGGCCAGATTAAAATTTGCAAAGAAGTACAGAGAGGATCCGCAAAAGTTCTGGAACACATTCTTATGGACTGAGGAGACCAAGATTAATCTCTATCAAAGTGATGGAAAGCCAATGTGTGGAGAACGAAAGGAAGGAACTGTTTATAATCCGAAGCATACAAGCTCATCTGTGAATCATGGTCATGGCTTGGGCGTTCATGGCTGCTTCTGGAACATGCTCATTAATATTTATTGGTGATGCAACTGATGATAGTAGAAGCAGAATGAATTCAGAAGTGTACAGAAACATTTTGTCTGCCAATTTACAGAGAATTGCATTGACACTTATCAGGAGGAAGTTTATCATGCAGCAGGACAATGACCCAATGCACACTGCCAACAAAATAAAGAACTTCATCAGGGGAAAAAAGTGGAAGGATTTAAACCAGGGGTGTCAAACCGGTTCCATGGAGGGCCGAGTGTCTGCAGGTTTTTTCTCTCACCTTGTACTTGATTGATTAATTTGGTCACTCATTGGTTAGTTTCTACACTAATTTATAGGAAAAAACATAAACCTGCAGACACTCGGCCCTCCGTGGAACAGGTTTGACACCACTGCTCTATTGGGTTAAGGTCAGGTGATTAACTTGGTCAGTCTAAATCAGGGGTGTCAAACCGATTCCACGGAGGGCCGAGTGTCTGCAGGTTTTTGTTTTTTCCTATAAATTTCTTTTTTTTTCAGATTTCCTCCTCCGGTGGTGGTTAGTTAGACATATCCCATTAAAGAATAGTTTGTTGTTCACCCAGATGAGAAAAGCACACACACATAAAAAAGTGTGTTTCACATCCTTACAATCAATAAAATGCCTAGCATAATTAGTGACATATCCTTTTACTATGTTACACCTGTATTTTGGCATTCCACCTCTGGAAATGTAATGTACCTGATATTTAATTTTGCCAGAGAAGAAATTGTATCTCAAGTGTGTTTGTTTCCATGTTTCCAGTAGAGGGGAGATGAGGAATCAAGAAAATTCAATTGAGATTCTGCCAAGGACTTGAATTGTGTTCTGCTGACTCATGCAGTTGGTTCTGCTGCATCGTTAAGGTCTTGGTTTTCCATAAAAAATTTTTAATCCTATTTGGTCACAATGGTTCAATACATTTGTGACTCCGCTTTCATACAAATTATTTTAAAGGACAGGGAGGGGTCCTGATTAGTCATTCTATCGATTTCAAACAGCTTAAGTTTTGGGTTTGGTTGTACGATTTACTCATTTTCCTTTTTCCAATTTAATAAACATTATTGTTTAGTTCTTCAGGCTTCTCATATTAGCTTGCATTTGTAGTTTGTGCCAAAATTGCTTAGGACCAGAGCAGTCTGAAATTTCCTGTTTTGAATAATGTACATCAATAACAAAGAGCATTCCTAGCCTCTCTGCCAATGACAGTTAGTTCTTCTAGCCAGCAGTGTGGAAGTTTATGACCTGTACAAACATGGTTATTTTTGGTCCAGTATTGAACATGGCATGGCTGGCTGAACACGGTCAATCCTGTTTGCTAGCTGGTGATTGGGTGTACAATTAAATGTATTCACTAATGACAAGCCTGTCAACTAAGGCAGTCAGATGTAAGTGACTGCCTCCAGTGCATATACAGTGGGGCAAAAAGTATTTAGTCAGCCACCAATTGTGCAAGTTCTCCCACTTAAAACGATGAGAGAGGCCTGTGATTTTCATCATAGGTACACTTCAACTATGAGACAAAATGAGAAAAAAAATCCTGAGAATCACATTGTAGGATTTTTTATGAATTTATTGGTAAATTCCTTGGTAAAATAAGTAATTGTTCACCTACAAACAAGCAAGATTTCTGTCTCTCACAGACCTGTAACTTCTTCATTAAGAGGCTCCTCTGTCCTCCACTCATTACCTGTTTTAATGGCACCTGTTTGAACTTGTTATCAGTATAAAAGACACCTGTCCCCAGCCTCAAACAGTCACACTCCAAACTATGGCCAAGACCAAAGAGCTGTCCAAGGACACCAGAAACACAATTGTAGACCTGCACCAGCCTGGGAAGACTGAATCTGCAATAGGAAAGCAGCTTGGTGTGAATAAATCAACTGTGGTAGCAATTATAAGAAAATGGAAGACATACCAGACCAGTGATAATCTCCCTGGGCTCCACGCAAGATTTCACCCCGTGGGATCAAAATGATCACAAGAACGGTGAGCAAAAATCCCAGAACCACACGGGGGGGACCTAGTGAATGACCTGCAGAGAGCTGGGACCAAAGTAACAAAGGCTACCGTCAGTAACTCACTACGCCACCAGAGACTCAAATCCTGCAGTGCCAGACATGTCCCCCTACTTAAGCCAGTACAAGTCCAGGCACGTCTGAGGTTTGCTAGAAAGCATTTGGATGATCCAGAAGAGGATTGGGAGAATGTCATATGGTCAGATGAAACCAAAATAGAACTTTTGGGTAAAAACTCAACTCGTCGTGTTTGGAGGAGAAAGAATGCTGAGTTGCATCTAAAGAACACCATACCTACTGTGAAGCATGGGGGGTGGAAACATCATGCTTTGGTGTTGCTTTTCTGCAAACAGACCAGGACGACTGATCCATGTAAAGGAAAGAATGAATGGGGCCATGTATCATGATTTTGAGTGAAAACCTCCTTCCATCAGCAAGGGCATTGAAGACGTGGCTGGGTCTTTCAGTGTGACAATGATCTCAAACACACCGCCTGGGCAACGAAGGAGTGCCTTTGTAAGAAGCATTTCAAGGTGGAAGGCTGGAGTGGCCTAGCCAGTCACCAGATCTCAACCCCATAGAAAATCTTTGGAGGGACTTGAAAGCCTGTGTTGCCCAGAGACAGCCCCAAAACATCCCCACTCTAGAGGAGATCTGCATGGAGGAATGGGCCAACATACCAGCAACAGTGTGTGAAAACCTTGTGAAGACTCTGTCATTGCCAACAAAGGGTATATAACAAAGTATTGAGAATAACTCTTGTTATTGACCAAATACTTATTTTCCACCATAATTTACCAATAAATTCATTAAAAATCCTACAATGTGATTTTCTGGAGTAAAAAAAATCCCATTTTGTCTCATAGTTGAAGTGTGCCTATGATGAAAATTACAGGCCTCTCTCATCTTTTTAAGTGGGAGAACTTGCACAATTGGTGGCTGACTGAATACTTTTTTGCCCCACTGTATATTGCTGCCACATTGGTTCAAATCCGGCCCACCACTCTTCGAGAATTTCCTCAATATTTCCTTGTTCTGTCTGTGGAATAAAACATACAGTGCCAAACAATGGATCTTAAAAAATGCTCATAAAAGGCTATATTATGAACATTTGAACTGATAATAAAGATTTATGATCATCTTACAACAATCTCATATACCAATTCATAATCTCCCCACCTACACCTTCTCTCAAATGATGTTTTGCATGTGTGCTGCATTTGTGTTTTCCCAGACACTTGGCTTTGTTAAAACTGAAACACATCTTTCAAATAGGGTGTAACGACCTTTAAAGGAGGCTCTGTTCTCTGAGAATGTCTAGTTCCCCCAAGGTGGAGGTTCTTGAAATATAAAATGAACTATCACTCTCCAGACATTTTCTGATGAAATCATCATACAATCCGTAGAATTACCAATTAGTATGAAACATCTTTGAATGGAAGTTGATCAAAGAAAAGTGCAACTGGTGTACAGGGGTCTACAGAATTAAGACCACTATTCCCAGTGTTCATCTCTTATACCACTTCTAACCTCGGAGCCCAACAATATCAGGCTTTAGGCCAGCACAATGCTATACTTCATTCCTGCTGTGAGCAGTTTCGCAAGAATGCCCACAGCAACGTATTGAGCAGCCTGTCATTCAAAGCCCAGAGGTGGCCCTCAGATAAAGTCACCCGGCCGCAGCCTCTGCTCCCCACGGCTCTGAATGGGAGCCGAGCAGTCTCGGGTTACCACAGGTACTGTGTGACTTTTACCATATGAATGAAGCCATCGTTTTCCTAGGGGGTTGTACCTGGGCTGCAGACGCTGGATTGTCTGTGTCGCCGCGGTCCGGTTGTCAGTTGTGCCAGACGGAATTCATTAAATGGACCGGCTCCATTAGAGCTAATGAGTTGGAGGTCAGCGGTTGTGGGTGGGCCCTGCTATTCTTAACTAACAGACCACATCAACGACGGGGTGTAATTTGTCTCCACAGCGACATTGGCATGTACGGCTATATCCAACCCACTCAACACCAGTGTCTTCTACAGTAATTGGTGCAACGTAACTGGTCGTAGAGATTTTTTATTTTGTAAAAACTAACAAATTGTATGAGACTGTTTCATTGATATTTTAATTTCTTTAGATATCGGGAGCAGCTTTTCTGTGCTTCTTTATCAACCTATCATTCTGTCTAGCCTCATTAGAGAGACTGGCGTGGACAAGTGTGTCAAACTTTTCTGTCTGTACTGCATTCTGGATGATAATCGGGGGGTGATTCTTTGGGCGATGAATACTGTATGATTCTGAGTTTGGCGGTTCTGTGGGGATGATTCTGTGTTGGACGGCTCTGAAAAGGATGATATTGTGGGGGCAATTCCTTTGGGCTGTTACTGTGGGATGCGATTCTGTTTGTTTTGTGTGGTTGATTTATAGTAGTGGTCAGACTGCATGACAGTAATGAGGTGTTGCTGGAGAGAATCTGTGTGGCGCGGAGTTATTTCTCTCTGCCCACTTGGCTGTCTACTGTTCTTGTTGTATTGGGTTTACAAGAGGGGTTATCAAGACTACACTGGAATGTATTGAGGTTTCCTAGGGGAGTAGTACAGGGAGAGGGTTGGGTATTTTGTTCAGAGATTTCAGAAAAAAATAGAGAGTTGGAGAGTTGACCCAACTCTCAGTTTTGAGATAGGAAATTACACCTGAATACATTAAAACGAACAGAACATAATTTCAGCTGCATCAATAGAATATTTTTGTCTCAACGTGGTTTTGATGACATTTTTTTTTTGTTGAGAAAACAGTGTTCAATGAGCCCCACAGGTCCAACAGTGTACCGTAAATTCCAACAAATAGACTGTTCAATGTGTCTGGTCTACATGTTGTAACAATGTTACAACAAGTATATTACATTCTTTTGCCATCTATCTCCCATGTCACTACTGCAAGTGGTTGCTTTATAAACAATGTGTGTGACCACAGCGTAAAGGGAAAATAATATTCTTGCTACCTTTCTTTTCAGATCCAGGCGCACAAACACTTAAAGAGCAATCCACAGATGAAGAAAAAAAAAGTTTGGCAGGACCTTTGAAGTTAGCTCAAGAAGTATTGTATTGTTTAGAGCAACATTCTTTGGTTGCATGCCATCAGAGTATTTGTGTCCTTTCTCTCTCCATAATCAGGTGCCAGGGACAAGCTGGGGGCCACAGACAGGCCTAATGGCAGGAGCCTGGAAGACAGTCTGCTCTGAACACGTATTCTAGGAATCGGCACCGCCAGGGGCCACACTTCACGGAGAAACACTGCCTAGGTAAGAACGAAAGAAAACATGAAATCCCGTTCAAATTCAAATAACTATTTTAAATAAAGCTTAGCACAAAAGCTTTATCTATTCGCTGTCAATACGCATTTCACCCTAAGGAATAGGACTGTGTTTGGTAACTATTTAGAAGGCAAAATGCAGCTTGGGAAAAATTCAGACACCAAAATTCAGACACCACTGCACCACTCAAAATTTTCCTTGACAACTTTTTTGGAAAGGAAATAAAAAGGTGCAGTGGTCTTTTAAATTTTTTTCTGGAGCTGTATGACATGCCTTGCTATAGAACAAGTCGAAACTCCCGCATTATACTGTCACTTTTGAAATATTTGAAGAATTTCTCAAACAGGATCAAAACTCTGACATTAATGTCCAGCCGTGTGATTCACCCCATCAGGTGTGTTTGTCCATGAGGTCGTCCATGCTGGTCCTGCTGCTCGTGGTCAGTGCCCAGGCTGTGGCCACCACGGGAGGGGACTCCTGCCATCTGGCCTCCACCAGACAGCAAGGCCCCGCCCCCAGCAGGGCCCCTAACTCCGCCCCCACTGTCGACCCCAAACTCTTCATCAAGCGACGCTACCGCTCGCCTCGCGTTGTCTTCAGCGTCCAGCCACCCGATACGGATCCCACAGGACGCCAGGGATCAGGGATCGGCAGGGCGAGGCGCAAAGCTGGTCAGCCTCAGAACCGGGGTGTGTTCTCTGTTTGTGAGAGCATCAGCAACTGGGTGGGCAACAAGTCCAAGGCTACGGATATAAGTGGTAACGAGGTCGAAGTGCTCCCGGATGTCAAAATTAACAATGTAAAGAAGAAGCAGTACTTTTTTGAGACCACGTGCCGACCGGGTAGCACCGGTTGTCTGGGCATCGACGGGCGACACTGGAACTCATACTGCACCAACTCGCACACCTTTGTTAGGGCGCTGACATCATTTAATGGCCTGGTGGCTTGGAGACTGATCCGCATAGACGTGGCCTGTGTCTGTGTGGTCAGTCGTAAATCATGGCGACATTAATCAGACTGTTGCTAGTGCTGTGGTCACTGAAGCACTACAGACCTAGTCACCTGGTTCACTGACCAAACCGTTGCTAGTGCTGTGGTCACTGAAGCACTACAGACCTGGTCACCTGGTTCAGTGGTTACTGCGGTACTGACTGACCGGTTCACCTGGCACAGTTCTGTTCCACACCCACAGCAGTCACCTCGTTCTCTGCACAGAGTAAATTATTGATTATGAGGACTAAATTTATATGAAACAACGACTTGTTTATCAGTTACTGTTGTGATGTTGTTGTTTTTGTTTTTAATGTTGTTGTTATTTATTAAACACCTCAGTACATGTACTGCATGTCGTATAGTTTTATTTTCTGTCTGGTCAGTTTGTAATGCTCAATATAACCACAACTCTCTGAGCAAGATATGAATAAGTAACATCAAGGAGCATGATACAAGATCTTAGGAGACGCTGACCTCTTTTCTCCTAAGTTGTCAAAAGTTCTTAAATGGAATGTTCCTTCTAAATCTTTGGGCCACTGAGCATACTTCTGGTCAGGTGAGCTGAAACTTGAAAGTTGTAAGTTCTTTTAAACTTGTAGGTACACACTTTTCAGGGGACACTGAAAATATACCCAAATTGTTACCATTTTAGAAGGCTAATATTAAAGTTGAGTCAATCACATTTTAGAAAAAAAATTGTATATTGCATCGCACAAACTAATAAATTCAACACAGTCAAGATTCTTCCCATGCAAGGGCCCTCGTTGACATTTCTTCTGGCAACAGTCCTGAAACAGTTGTGTGGCAGCATATCAGCACACCTCAAAGAGACCAATTCCTAACATTATGGCTACAAACAAATAAATACATTACTCAGACTAAGTGGACTCTCAGGAACATGCTGGTGAGAGTGGGTAAAGCATGTATATTTGGGGCTCCTAAATGGTTAAAGACATTAAAGACAGCCTTTCAGTAGACAGAAGCTACATCTCTGATATCAGGGTCTTAATGCCTGATTGTGCAATTCCGATTGTCTGGATGTTTCAAAGACGGTTGTGAAATTGGCTTAGCAATATCCAGAGTGGATCAAGTGGATGTGGGACAGGGCAGCCTTGCCATGTCCCACTTAAGATGCTCAGAGTGCAGGGTCGGCAAGCTCAGTTGCAGTTGTAGGTCAGAAAACAGACTCACTTCGGGTGATGTTCTTTCCGTGAAATGAGCACAACAGTATGATAAAAATGTAAAGGACATATGAGATGTGCATTGAGGACTTCTTCAAACCTGTTATACCTGCTGGGAAATAATTTGATATTGTATTTCACAATGTTTGGAAGGAAGAAAACAAGGTTAAACTTTCAACTGCACGAGTAAGAACATATTTTTCGGCCTAAAATGCTTTTTCTTAGACATTTCAAGACTGTGATATTTTGATTAGTTTGCTGCTCCAAACGCCTAAATATTTATTTAACATTTTTAATGGTAACTTTGTGAAAAAGCCTGGTGACCCTGAACTAATTTATTTGTAGCTCTGGCTGTGAGAATCATGAAAACGAGCATGTTACCTGGGCAGTTCAAATTCAGAAAATAGTTCAGTATGGGTAATACAGACATGTTCATCGTTTTTGTCTTACCTGTAAACCTTTCAGCCTGATCAAACACCACATTCCACAAGTCTCTACGACAAGTACCTAGAGAGCTATCAATTTACACTGAAAAATCTGTAATAAAACTCTAAATCAAAATACTAAAACTAAATCCTAAGAGCTATGGATTTGTTGGTTTCTAGCTCCAACCGAGTATTCATTTTTGTGACAAGGTAACTGGGAAATAGAGGCTGGTGACGCTGAACAAATGTGTATGTAGCTCTGGCTGTGGAAGTCACAGCCAAAAACCATGAAAGAATGTTCCCTATACTCGTTTGTTTTGGTGACAACAAATGTTTTCACAATTTTTGTCTTCTCCTGAAACATTTTAGTATGACCAAATGCCACATTCCACAAGTCTCTACAACAAGCACACAGAGAGCTATTTACAAGAAGACATGATGATGTCTCATTGTCTCGCAGACACTCAACTTCTGGGAGCATTTAGGGTGAAGCCTTTAGAAGGGTTATTGCATAAAAGTGCTTTATGGGAATACAGATGAATAGAAACATGTGGCATAATTTTGAGGTGCCCTGGTCAGCATTTTAGCCCATGCCTTCAATGAGATGTCTATCTTTTTCTTCAGAACAAATTAATTTCAGTTTTTTCCACAGAATCTCCATTTGAAGAAGAATGAACAAGGCATTCCTTAAATGAAAACGTTACTGTGAATAAAATGTTTCCTAGTGTGAATCTTCCGGAAAGCTTCGTAGCTCACATGGCTCTTTATTTTACCTCCATGGGCAGACTTTCCCGAAAGACAGTCAGTTTCTGCCAAGGAAAAAATAATAACAATGGAGAGAAATAACATGGAGACAATCGTTAAGGTGGCGTGTTGGCTGCAAAGATTTCAGAAAACTGATTCCAGAACACATTTTTCCACTTTTTGTTTTTGTTGAAAGCTTTTGTAGCTAGCATTGCACAATTATTCCTCCCATGACAATATTATTACTAGCATTTTATTCATGACTGAAACAGGCCGATCCTTTCAGGAAACCCCACACAGTTCTAAAGACACAAGCACATTTATTGTGGTCCAGCAGTCCTGGCCAGGTCTGGGCTCGGAATATCCTCCTGGCTGCGTGAAGCTTTTACACAAGACAAAATCTCGGCTGGATAGCAATCCATCCACCTCCAGGCTGTGAGCCCATGTTCTGGGCAGGTTGGGTGTAAACACAGATAAAGGTCAGATTGACCACGGGGAAATGAAGTCATATCTGTGGATCAAACCACAACACTGGTCTATAGGTTGACCAAAATACTTGTTTTGTAACTATGCATTTTAGGGAGTGTTGTGTACACATAAAAACCTGTGACATTTGTTTGACACTCATGCTAGCCCACTTTGTAGTCAACTAACATTGAAGCCTGTGATTAGTTTAGTCAAGTGTTGCCTAATCCTTAGCTGGAATGAACATATACACAATCGTTCAAAGGTTTTGGGCCACTTAGACACATGTTTTTTTTTAAATGCATCCATTAAAACAATATGAAATTGATCATTATACTGGGTAAAAAATGTTAATATTGTAAATGGCTCTTGTAGATGTCAACAGACTATTTTTAATGGTATATCTACAATCATCAGTCCTGTGTTCCAATGGCACATTGTGTTTTCTAATCCAAGTTTATCATTTAAAAAGGTTAATTGATCATTGGAAAACCATTTTGCAATAATGTTAGCACAGCTGAAAATTGTTGTGCTAAATAAAGTCGCAGTAAAACTGGTCTTCTTTAGAATAGTTAAGTATCTAGAGCATCAGCAGATGTAGGTTCGATTACAGGCTTAAAATGGCCAGAAAAAATGTACTTTGTTCTGAAACTGAAACTCTATTTCAGGTAAGGCTATTCCTTGTTCCAAGTAAAATGCAAGAAATTGCAAAGAAACAGAGTATCTCGTACAACACTGTACAAATACCTTCGCAGAACAGCACAGTATATGAACAGAATACAAAGAGGTGTGGGAAGCCCTGGTGAACAACTGAGCAAAAGGACAAATACATTGGTGTGTAGTTAGAAAAACAGATGCCTCACAGGTCCTCAACTGGCAACTCAGTATGGCACGTAAGAAGTGCCGTTCAAGCCAATCCAACTTGTGGAAAGTGCTTCATGAAGCATTGGGTAATATCTCTTCAGATTACCTCAACAAAATTACATCTAGAATCCCAAAGGTTTTCAAGACAGTATTTTCTATATGGAGGGTTCTTTAACAAAAAGCAAAGTTTGAAGGAAACAATTATTATTTCAAATAAAAATCCATTTCTAATGCTGTCAATGACTTTTTTTCCTATGCATTTTGTTGGATTTCCTATTCAAACTAATTTCATATATATTTCCATAAAAAACAAAGATGTTTCTAAGTGACCCAAAACTTTTGAATGGTGGTGTACATGTGGGTCCCTGGGACCTGAGGCATGCTGACGTAATGAGCGTTTGCAGAAGTTAAAGTTAGACAGGACACTGATCCCAAAGCCAGAAATATACAGCCAGAAAAAGCATTAGTGTACCGTCAAACTGTTTCTGGTTGGCTTGTCATGTTAATGTGAAAGGAAATAGAAGTTATGTTTGGATTAGGTACATGAGTAACACCTGGTGAACATGCAGTCAAAATTTCGCCCTGAGACAAAGTGGCTAGTAAAGTGTCTCTGTTCTACAGTATGTCCTGCAATATGGTGTCTCGAATGCAACACCCAGTCTCTGTCAAAAGTGACTGTAGCTGAATGAATTTTAGGTCCACTGTGCTGCATTTCAAATACGCTCTACGTATTATCATTCCAATGTATAAAAAGGTTTAATCTTTTAAGGGACTTTTCATAGCTCATAAAGAGCAAACCTCTGACAAAAGTTGTGTCTGTGTTTAATAGGAAACAGCAAACTATAGATCAACACTGCCCTCTTATGTACTTTATGATGAACTACAATCTTCCAGATGTTCAGACTAAGACAGACCACATTTCATCACATTTATATGGTCATAGACAGCTGGCAAGATTCAGGTTATCATGAAAAGGACAGGTAAAGACAACTACAAACCCTGAAAGTTTTTACTATATGCCATGATGTATTTCAGGGATTATTGAAAAATTTAACCCCCTGGTCTTGGATTTCCTTCCAAGCTAACCTAAAACCCTGAATGTCCCTATAGGAGTTTAAAAGGATAAACAGAAGTCAACATTTAGAGACATTTGAGTTGTCAGCTTATGTTACTAGTTCCATTGTCTTTTGTAAGTAAACATGTTGTTTTACTTCCCATGTACCAATTTGCTCACCACACACATGCCTGTAAGTATTTGTGCTGTTGCCAGTCTCTTCTGTCTGTCTTGTTTGTTTGTACATTTTGGTATTAATTTTAACCCAGCTACATTCCCACAGGAGAGCCTCTCACCATGTCTTTTTTGTAAAGTTGGTTTTTAGTTGACTTTTTACAAAAAAGGTCTATTGTTAACAAACCAAGAAAACATTGGCTAATAAACACTGGCATGCTTGTGTAGAGACATCTCTGTCAAAATATAATATTCCAGAAACATGTTTTAACATGATACAGATGGTGTTGGAATTATTCATTCTAATACTTTTAACACTATTCTTGATGCAAATATTATTCCATTGATTCTAGGTCTAAATAATATTATTGTTAATATTAGTGTTTGAATAATACCATATTTCAAAAATGTATTTAAGATTAAAAGGAATGTCTACATTGTAATGGTCTTCATTTGATTAAGGAGAAATTGGGACATTCTTCAACCTTGGATGCAACAGAAGAGGGCACCTCTGATCATCACATTGAGAAAGGAAATAGCATAGGTAAAGACAACGGACAAGTTGAGGATTTGGTCTAATCACTCTGACCGTATATTTCCCTTCCTAAACAGTTATATACTGTTTACTTGATAGTATGTACATTTTTCATGATATTCATTTCTAAAAAGTGGTGACATTAGCCATTAGCACCAGTAGTCTTAGGTGGGTTTATTGTAACAATGCTGAGGAGAGGTTGTCAAGGAATGTCCAAATGTCTATTCATTGTCTTTAGTAGTGAAACAGAGAGGCATGTCCCAGGCTGGACACTAACAGGATTGTAACTACTTAATTAAAGAATGGTGTAAAATCCTGCCCTTTCTTCACTTATCATTTTCGCATGATTTGCCATTTGTATTTATGGAGTTAACAGTTTTAGGGGTACTCAGACAAACATATTAAAATCTGTTTGAAATTACAGTGAGATTGGCCTTAACTGCAATTGTGTATGAATATGAATTGTGAAACAATATTCTGACTTACATAACAAAACATTGAAGTAAAAATTTAATTTATTTACTCAGCTTACATTTCCTTTAGACGCTTTAGGGTGTCATACATTGTCAAACAAATATCCTCTTTGAAAAGAGACGGTACAAAAGAGTGTTTTATGTTTGTAGCTTCAACTATTGGTCATAGAGTCCATTTTGTAGCAAACATTTCAAGAAAGACACTGAAGTAATTTGTTTGTAGCTCCGGGTATCACAGCCAAAAACCACAATCACTTGAGTCTTCTCTGTTTTATAGCTCCAAGAAAATACAACCTTCAGTTTCTTATGTGTTTCAACCGAGGAAAAAGTACATTTCTAATCTAGAGTAAAGTAAAAATAATATTCATAAGCACGGTCATGGTTTTGGTAAAAAATCTCAAGTACTGTATGTAAACTATGCTACAGATGCAAGCACTAATCATCCATGACACACAGTATAAAATATTTTGTTACATCAACATAATTTACAATCATAGTTAAAAAAATACAAAAATATTCTAGGTTCAAGATTAAGAAATCTATTGACATAAATAGTCAGAGATATTTGCTTCCTCACTTACTAAAATTCAGATTGCGAGGAAATCACCTGGGCAGAGCCCTCTTCAGATCACCACACAGATGTTCAATTGGATTCAGGTCTGGGCTCTGCCTGGGCCATTCCAAAACATTAATATTCTTTGGGTGAAGCCATGCTTTTATGGATTTGGATGTGTGCTTTGGGCCATGGTCGTGCTGAATGATGAACTTCCTCTTCAAGAAAAACAGCCTGAAAGCATGATGCTGCCACCACCATGCTTCACTGTGGGTGTTCTTTGGGTGATGTGCAGTGTTGTTTTAGCACCAAACATACCTTTTGGAATTATGGCCGATAGTTCAACCTTGGTTTCATCAGACCATAACACATTTTCCGATGCTTTTGGGAGACTTGAAGTTGTTTTTTGCAAACTTCAGCCAGGCTTAGATGTTTTTCTTTGTGCGAAAAGGTTTCCATCTTGCCACCCTACCCCATAGCCCATTCATATGAAGAATACAGGAGATCACATGAAGCACACAGCCAGTACTTTCCAGAAATTCCTGCAGCTCCTTTAGTGTTGCTGTAGGCCTCTTGGAAGCCTCCCTGACCAGTTTTCTTATCTTTTCATCAATTTTGGAGGGACGTCCAGTTCTTGGTAATGTCTTTGTTGTGCCATATTTTCTCCACTTGATGATGACTGTCTTCACTGTGTTCCATGGTATAGCTAATGCTTTGGAAATTATTTTGTACCCTTCTCCTGACTGATTTCTTTCAACAATGAGATCCCTTTGGACACTCTGCAGACCATGGCTTTTGCTCTGAGATGCAACTAATAAAACGTCTGGAAAATCCTACTTGAGCAGCTGAACTTTATTTATGATTAATCAGTGTCACTTTAAATGATGACTTCTATTTCACATGAGTTTTAATGTGATTGGTTAATTCTGAACACAGCTACATCCCCAGTTATAAAAGGATGTGCACACTTATTCAACCAGGTTATTGTAAGATTATTGTTTTTCATTTTTCCCCTCAAAGATTTCACTTGTTTTCAATTGAATTGTTCACATTATAGGTCACATTAAAAGTGGAAGGATTTCTGACATGATTTATCATCTTTTACATCACAAAAACCTGGCATTTTAACAGGGGTGTGTTAAAATACCATTTAATTTTGGAAAATACAATTTCATTTTACATAATTGGTACAAGCATAATCAGACTAGACAGACAGAACCGCTTGAACCTAGTGTTATATCTTGTCAAAAAATATTGAATGAAATCAAATGGACTCTGAGATAACGTTGTAACGTTTGTTTACTTTCCTTCTGACATTAGCACACTCAAATTAATGACGTAATATCCATACATGACACCTAGCGTCGAAACGTGTGTCAAACCCGCATGTCCCCAAACTGACAAATGGCGAACATCAGTGGGCGTAACTTAATATTCAAGACAGTCCATTTAAATCAATCAATCAATCAATCAAATGTATTTTATAAAGCCCTTTTTACATCAGCAGTTGTCACAAAGTGCTTTCACAAAACACCTGGCATTAAACCCCAGGGAGCAAACAACAATAGTGATGAACTTCAGTGGCTAGGAAAAACTCCCTAAGAGGGCCAAATTTAGGAAGAAACCTATAGAGGAACCAGGCTCCAAGGGGTGACCAGTCCTCTTCTGGTTGTGCCGGGTGAACATATTAAGAGTCCAAATTTTAATAGTTCAATGTATGTGGGCTAAGCCCGGAGTCTATTTAAACCTAGTCCAGATTGGAGGCAAAACCGGAGGGACAAGGACAGGGGGGATCAGCAGAGTGGCAGCTTGAAATGATCAGGTATTGTCTTGATCTGCAACACAACCACTAGGACTTTGGACAGGGACCGCAAACGAGTCAAGCCTGGTACTCCCTAGATGTGGGTCCAGACCTCATGTCCTCCTAAGTTTAAAACGACAGAAAACAGGGAAAATTAAGACCCTACAACCCCAGCACAATAATATAGCAGCGTTGGGGCTGAGACAGGGGGGTCCAGTGCCACTGTGGCCCAATCCAGAGGAGGCCCCGGACAGGGCCCATCAGGCAGGAAATCAATCCACCCGCATTGCCAAGCATCAACCAAAAGGACGCCCACCAACCGCAACCATCCTGAATGAGGGCCTAGTATTGACAGCAGGGCACAGCCCAATTGCACAAGTGTGCAACATAGAGACAACAACAAGCCTGTGACTCCGCCCCCGAATGGCATTGGAGGGAGGGCATCCCAGTGGCGATGAGAGCCCACCTGGCAAGACAGCAAGGGTGGACAATATCAGGCCTTTCTGGTCACCTTCATGCCCCTGGGCCAGACTACACTTAATCATAGACCAGGCTGAAGAGATGAGTCTTTAATAGACGCTTGAAGGTTTGCACTGAGTCTGCATTTCTAATTTTGATAAAGTCATTCCAAAGAAATGGAGCTCTATAAGAGAAAGCCCTGCCTCCGGCTGTTTGTTTAGAAATTTTAGGTACAATTAAAAGGCCTGCATCTTGTGATCGAAGTTTACGTGTAGGTATGTATGGCTGGATCATTTCAGCGAGTTAAGTAGGAGCAAGTCCATGAATTGATTTATAGGTTAACAATAAAACCTTAAAATCAGCCCTAAACTCAACAATAGCGAACATTAGTGGGCATAACTTAATATTTAGGAACCCCCATATTAAGTACATTATTCGACTTGCGGTCTGCAGATATACATTATTGGCAAAATAGTGCCTGTTGTATCCAGTGCTGGAAATGAAACTCGCCCGCTCTACTCAGGCGAGTAGTTTACATTTCAGGCGAGTCTAACTTTATAACCACTAGTCCGTCAGGCGAGTCTAACTTTATAACCACTAGTCCGTCAGGCGAGTGAACTTTTGCCGATTTATTCCAGGGAATTTAAAATGCAGTGACTGAAGATAATGATTCCCCAGCTCTCGTATTATGAGGTTCCTAATCAGTCCGCCAGACTCGGCTTAAAATGTTGTCGAAAATGTATCTAAGCCCCGCCCCTTGATTACTGTAGTTACAACTGTATAGTATTCTAACATCTTTGTCTCTGTACAAGCCATGAACCACGTCAATCATTTTATAATTAGTTTAGCGCCAAAACAATAAGGGTGCGTTCAATCGACTGAACGTTTGCAACCTGTTAGTGTGTTTTATACATATTTGTCATGATTACTATTAAATACAATTTGGAAGAGGATCAGTAGGACATACAATAATAGCAAATAGCGATATAACACCTGTTTATGGTCCTGCGCCTTCACTTAAAATGTTTTTTTTTCATGAATTATAAACAGTGAATTATAAATATTGGAGCTGAGGTAAGCTCTTTTGTGCACTATATGTGGCTTTTGTATGCACTATTTAAATAATAGACTCTTTTGCTAATTTCACTTGGTTGGATATTTTTTGATGATTTGCAGTTAGAAAACGGTTCTCTCATTCTAAGTGGTTATATAATATTGTGCACAGACTAATTTAACATGAATATTGGAAAAATATATAGAAAACATCCATTTCTAGACGACTAACCCTGTTCATTACTTGAATGGAGTTGCAAAATAATTAGTTGTTAGGTCTTCTGTCAACCACGGTCCTCAACCAGCTCAGTCATACCCCCTGCCTGCAGTTCCTCATCATACCGACACTCAACCTGCCTCTCCTGAACAGAATTCACATCTCAGATCAAAATAACCCGTTTCTTATTACCAGTCCCTATTAAATCTACCCATCTTCCCTAGTTCTTTGTGAGGTACTGCGTTTGTGCACATTTATTCCATCTCCGTCTGTTGTCGTGTATCTCTGCCCTGTCATCCAGGCTCTCCGTGTATTGACTTGTGTCTGCCTATATATCTTTGCCTGCTCCCTGTGTTAATCCAAAAATGTGCGCTCCACGCTTGTTCCATCCACTCCTATCTCTCTAGTGTATTCTTTATACTAGTCACATTTCAGCTGGGCTAGTGGACATTTTGGCCCACTATCCCAGCTAGACAGTGCCAAAAATCCTTAAGATCCACCACTGGTTGTATCTATCATTTGAACTGCAGGTCATTGGAAGTACCAGAGCTCAGCTCCGCCTAGTTTTCATTCTGACCTCAGCTGAGTTCAGCCTTGCTCGGGTGCAATTTAACCCTTGATTGTAGGGGAGCCAATAGTTTTAAAACAAGTTTTTCAGAAAAATTGTG
Organism: Esox niger; assembly: GCA_016801105.1. Taxonomy (NCBI): domain Eukaryota; kingdom Metazoa; phylum Chordata; class Actinopteri; order Esociformes; family Esocidae; genus Esox; species Esox niger. The sequence continues at coordinate 37,423 of JACXGJ010004689.1, forward strand.
TCAAAATACTTTGTTTAAGAAATTATTTTACTTTCAATTTTGCTCAATTTTATGAAGGGTGCTAGTACCACTTGAGTTAACAACCATTAGGTGAAAATACATTGCAAGTGAGGATTTCAAAGACTGTGTAGTTTAAAAGAACATTGTACCATCCAGCCAGTAGAGGTTGCTGTTTAACTCTCCACAGCCTAACTAATACAAATATCAGTTAGATCAGGCATGGGCGACTGGCAGACTGCATGCGGCCCCCACTCCACCGTTCATGTTTTATCTTAAATTAGTTGTTATGTTAGTATTAGAACCAAAAAAATCTAAGCTGGATACAAAACATGAAAAAGACCTTAAATCATTTTTTGCATGTTTACACATTACAGTAATTTCAGGGTCTATAAAAGCTTTTGTGATGTCTTTCTAAGTGTAGCTGATGTTTGAGCCATAAAACACTTGATGATACCTATTACAGAAATACCAAAGTGTGGAAACATCTAAAAAAAACACACTGTTCTAAGGGTTCACATGTTTAATTACATGTCAGCAAACAGGCTGAATCCTGGGAGAGACGAGGAGAGCAGGAAAATGGCACATTGTTCATTATTAAAAAATTTCCCAAATATACGAGAACAAGTATCAGACCCTGATGACTGAGGCCCCCTGATGTTGTTCCAAGTTATCTGTGGCCCCCTGATGACCAGTACATGATATCTGTGGCCCCCACCCCCATCCAGGTTGCCCATCCCTGAGTTAGAGGTATCAATTGGAGATAGCTGTGACCTTTGCTGACACAACTGAATAAATTCCCTAATAACTAATTCCAACTAACAGCCTGTCTAAAAATATATATCTGGGTTTACCAAAAAAGTAATCTTTGCGTCAGAAGAATCTGTAATCCAATTCAGTTCTCTTTCAAAAGCTATTACAAGCAATTTAAGCAACTACTGGCTAAAAGCCCATGAACATAATCGCTATGAGAGTGGATGCATTGACCATATCAACTTTAGTTGCATGAAAGGAAAAATATTGTTTATTTTGAATTAAATATGTTTACATGCCCTACATGACCGCATTGATTTGTATATGGCGTTGGCTTACATTGACAGAAATTTGTGAGTCTGTTTAAAAAAAACTGATTCCTGGACTGTAGAATTGTTTCAGTGAGGAAACATCTAATTAATATGAGCAAAAAAGTGAAATCAACTTAAGCTGTCAGTTAATTTGGCAGAATGAAACAATTATATTCCATTTTTTTATATCCTGAAGTGTTTCACTCTGTAGATTTTACAGTCATATTGTGTATTTGATGGGATTTCAATACCCAACATATTGTTTGATGCATCAAAGCACGTTCCACCACGTTGTGTCCAAGCATTTTAACATTATGAGTTGGTGAGCAACATTCCTTTACAGCAGACTCAACCTTGAGTGAAGATGAGCTCGTGGTAGTGTTTTGGGCATAATAAAGTATTTATGGGATTATTTCCATATCAAACAGATTATATGATTGAAGATAAGACCATTGGAAACGATGCTTTAAAATTATTTATAATTAAGGAAGTAATATAGAGGAATTAATATAGATGTGTTTTTATCTTTAGAGCTACACAATATTGCTGTAAATATCTTAGCCTTTCTTTGTTTTGGCATTAATGTGCTCCAACAACGTCTTAAGTAAATAGTTGTTAGAGCAAACATTTGCACTCTACTAAGTTTCAGGAAGCAGGAACTGTAAACATGTCTGATACTGAGCACGTGTTTAACCCAACAACATTAGCAAGGTGTAGGCAAAATGGCAATGTATTTAGTGACACTGCTGAATGTGAAGAATACATTTCACATATCAAAGCGTACAACAACAAATTGAACGTAATAGGTGTAGTCTATGTCTGTAACAAGAAACAAAAACGATGTAACAAAAGATATTTCAAATGACAACATGTTGATATGACACGTTGATTGGCTATTAGCTTTTTGTAACTTAATTGAGTTGCAGTGTTTTCGCCATGGGGTATTTGATAAACCTCAATGCCACAGACCAATGACTGAGATGGGAGGTTCCAAACGCTCATTCTCCCTAATGTTATAGTTTGAGATTGCACCGCGGGGTGTGTGGTTGATGTTTTAAGACCAGGTCCAATAATTTCTAACCGAAATTTGGAGTAGTTTCACGGTGTTCCCTTCATTCTTTAATTGGTTCGATTATAAACTGATTCAAATACATTTTGAAATCATGAGTAAAGTGCAAGGTGGGATGAAATGCGTTAAATATCTGCTGTTCATTTTCAACTTCATATTCTGGGTGAGTGTTGATTCTTTATCGATCTGTCAATAAAACATGGTTGCTTTTATAATGATTGTTCATTAATATCTCATAGTATTTTCAGTGCCACTCTTATACTGGTTGTATCCCATGATTCATATTTTATTGTTCGGTCTGTCCGGACAGACAGTAGCTACCTTCCCTCTAGGTCTGTGCAATTTAGACATTCGTTATTGGATTTCTATCAACGTTGGCTAAACGTTGTCTAATATTGTATTAGCCTTCTTGGTGGCTAGAATTCTTAACAACTCTTTCCCCCACGCTCTCTCACACTATTTGACACTGACAGATGCGAGAGTAGCTATGCCGGCGAGCACAGACACTAATCAACGCATTCGTTATATTGTGTTTCGGGCAACATTTCTTCGCAGACGTTATATTATGGTAACACTTATTATGAACTGCCACGTTACTGTAGATAACTCTCATTTTAAGCTCAGTGTGTATACTCGACTGACTTCGTCGGAACAGTTCAGTCTGAACAAAAAGGGTGAATTAACCAGCACAAAATGTTATCTAAATTACGAAGTTATTAGTGTGAGGGTTCCTGTAATGGTATAATTTAACAGCTACATAAGCATGCATAAGATTGTTGTAGAAAGTAGACGCTTCTGACATATACACCCTTAGCCTCCTGAACTTGTCACAGAACTAAACTTTGTTGCTATACTTCCATCATAGTTATGAAGGAGCACTACATTTCCTATCCTCTCTCGAACAATTTCATTGTTACGTGACTTTCTTTTGCAAGTCTGGGTCTTCAGCTTTTTCCGTGGGAAACCTGTTTTGACGTCAACATATAGTCTGTTGTTGTTTTAGAATAAATTATGGACACAAGCCCTGCAAGTATCAAGGTTGCCCACAGTTAAACATTTTACCCAAATAATACAGGGAACAGTCGATACTCTCAGCTTATTACACACAATTGTTGTGAAATACTAAATGTTTATATTAATTGTCTTAAACCATTTTCAGCATTTTTTTCCTAACATCAACCTTTTTCACACATTTCTGACTAAACAAATGCATTATTATCTAATTATGACTGGAGAGCTATTATAGTTACAGCTACAGAACATGGGGACTGGAGCTCAGAATGTGGGGACCAGAGCTATCTGCCATTTACAAGACAATTGCTTGTCCACAGATGAGTTGTGTCACTTTGTCAGACAGCAGCTCTTTGTGTCCAGTTAAAAGACAAAAAGCAGCTACTGTACGATGAGCCCAATATTTTAGTTGGGAGAGGACATACTGTGGGCATGTGAGACTGGCACAGCTTGTGGCTGAAAAACCACGGGTGGTCCTGTCTGGATTTTAGTTGTACACACAGAGTTTACCCTTTGCTTATTACCATTTGAGATTCCAAAAGAACACTGACCTTAGTGTCTGCTCTGACTGCCAAATAGGTTTCAATCTCCAGTGGTTAAAAACATACTTTTTAGCATTTTACTAATTTATTACATCTTATGAATCTCATTATGTTGTAATAATAAACTAGATTTTACAAGGTTTATTTAATATAGAATTTTCATTGTCATGAGAACAACCTTTTCTTTATACTTTTCTATTTTTCTTTCAGAATGCAACTTTTTTTGTGTGTTGAGTGTTCGCCCCGTCCTCTACAAAGAGCCAGGCAGCGCATGTGACTTTGTCACATGGAGTCACTGCTGACACCTCCTTGTATTACTGGGTTTTGATCAGTTGGCTCTTCTGGTAAAGCTCTAATGGGGACTAATGCTGTGTGACTTCACACACACACTTTTCTGTCTGTACAGCATCTTTAGTATGCAACATGAATGCTTTAGAAAAAGGGTCTGTCTGACAAAATGTACATTTGTGTTAAATATTACATTTTGCGCCATGTGTGTTTATTGATTTCCAATGTGGTATGCCAGGGAATCTTGCCTGTGCTGATGATTTATTAATTCATCAATTTATTTCTGTAATAGTTTTTTCATGTAATATTGGGTGTATGGAAATGCCTGATCTCGTATCCTTTTCTTCCTCCCAGCTGTCTGGCTCATTGGTGTTGGCTGTGGGATTATGGCTGAGGTTTGATCCAGAGACAGTCCAGCTTTTGAATGGTGATGAAGCCCCAGATACATTCTTTATAGGTGAGGCTAGTTCATGGGTATACCTACCCCCCCCCCCCCCCCCCCCCCCCCCCCCCCATAGGTTTGGTTGAGTTTACTGTACTAAACTTAGTAATCAGTCATAATCAGCATGGCATTAACAGTGTTTCAAAATTCTGACATTACTCTGTTTGACAAAGCTTTAGCAAATGACTGAACATGGCCCAGTGTTGTAAAACGTTAACTGTGTGGGTATCTGTTTTCTAGTAGTCTATGGTATTAAATGTGTAGGTATCTTCATACTTTTTTTGGCCAGTTCCTCATGAACCCGACTATCAATGAACCTGCTATTGTTCATTTCCCATAGGAACCTGCAAACCATGACATGAACATTTTATAATGGTTGAGAGGTCATTCTAATATGAGAGTCTGCATCACTATAACACCTGCAGGGATCCCGTTGCAGGCCATAATTATAGGTTTATTCTTACAACAACAAACACATATTTCCCACAAGCTCCCTGAAATGAAGGTGCACAGAGGGATGTTTCTCCTGACCATCCGATTAAATGAAAATGACCCTTTTAATATAATAACATATGTTCCCTCAAGTCACAATCACTATAAAAGCCGTTGTCTATTCATTCAAAGAGTAAATCCATTGTTACAAGTGAACTCTCAACATTCAGTGCAAGGTAGACTTCAAATCAGTGGTCTGTTCAATTTAAATTCTCGCTCAATGGGTCTTCTACTTCGACGTGAGTTGAATGCAGCCTATTCTTGTTACTCCCTTGCATGACCTAAAATGGTGACTTCACTTGATCAGCTCTTCACAATGCTTTCACCCAGTTGGCTGCTGCTCCCATTGGGCGGGCTCTGAGGCTACTGTCTCCTAGCAACCACCACTCCCAACAGCCGGAGGAGTCATGATATCATCAAGCATTGCATCATTCATTGCACATTGTGATACTGGCATCTGATGCCTCTCTTCAATGATGGTTATATTAAATGTAGTTGCATTAGACTGGGGTATGGCACAAGCCTTGTGGGTATGTGTGTCTGATCTAGTGGCATAATGTTTGCAATGTAAATGGGAATGATGACGCAATGTTGTTGGTTTAGGCTGTTTATGAAAATGTAACTCCAGCTATTGACATAATATGCGTAATAGTGTTGCTGAATGTGCTATAGTAAATGTACAGTATATGGATCCCCTGTCTTTTCGCCAACAGTTCTAACAAGCATTGGAGACCCTGTAGCATATATTGTAATTTGACCCCTGGAACTTTTTGCAAAGCACAAATGCAAAGCACATTAAAGGGAAATTTCCATTTTACACCTATTTTAAATGGCTCCTCACCTTGATAGTAATCTATGGGTCAGTAGAAATGTAAATCCATGGTTTTATATACATACTTGGAAAATATTAGCCACTGCTAGCCACCGCTATCCTATCTATAGAATCAATGTGAGAATATATTTTTTTAAGTTGTTTTCTAGTGATTCTGATAAATCGTTTTACACATGGACACTGTGCAGCTAGGAGAATAAAATCAATGAACAACTACATACGTATATATAGACGAGCAGCACTAATACATATAACTCCAAATTTTATTGGTTGCAGCCATAATTATTTGTCATGATCAATCCCATCCTATTACAAAAACACCATATCATAGCGCCTACATTGATCATGCTTTGTCCTTTTTCCTAGGAAGGCTTGGGAGCAATTTACAGTTGGATCAAGAAATAATTGGACTCTATCACTAGTTTTGTTATTTTGTCTGTTGGTAATATACATATACATATACATATACATATACATATATACATATACATATACATATACACATATATACATATACATATATATACACAC
>JACXGJ010004690.1:0-43682 GCA_016801105.1 Esox niger
CAGCGTGAGGGGCTGGCGGCGACGACCGCTGGGCAGCGCTGGGCACCGGCTGCGGCTCCTGGACAGCGCGGGGCGCCGGCTGCGGCTTCTGGGCAGCGCGGGGCGCAGGCTGCGGCTTCTCGGCTGCGCGGGAAGCTGGCTGCCGATTCTGGGCAGCGCGGGGCACTGGCTGCCGCTTCTGGGCAGCCAGGAGTTTCCGGGCGCGCTCCAACGCCCTGCAGGCCATTTGCAGGGTGTCCTGCATCCACCCGTCTAGCACCCTCCAAAATAAATCTTGGGGCTGCCTTTTTTCCAATCGTCTCGCTTGGTCCTTATGGTGGACTATTCTGTCACAGAATTGGTGGAAGGACTCAGGCACAGAGATGGAGTGGAGATAGTGGTCCATGGTTTAATTAAGGAAGGTACAAAACAAACAAACAAACAAACAAACAAACAAACAAACAAACTCAAAGCCACTCCAAATGACTGGGTGTTGTAGCCTATGGCTAGCAAACCAAAATAATCCACATTCATGTGGTCAAACAGTCAACTTAAATAGGTTCCCCAACTGGAGGCAATACCCAACACCTGCCTCCAATTGGGGAGACCCAAGTACATAGAGGTGCCTAGAGGCACCTCTTCTGGCCACGTCCTGACTATGGCCCCAGCCAGTGTGAAGATGGCTAGGGGCATAGTCAGGACGTGACAATTTTACACTATAATAGGTGTATTTTTTAAGTGTGAAGCCACATTATTTAAAGTATTTCATAGAGGGGTGTACGGTAGAGTGGAGTACCACCTCTTCCTAATAGTGACTGATCCAATGAACAAGGTGTAGCACACCATAGTAAAATTTTATCAAATAAAATGTAATTCCCCAACAACAGAATGGTGGCTAGTGAAAATGCTGAGTAGCTAGTAACTTTGGAAAACCACTAGCCACAGTGACTTGTGAGCAAAAACGTTAATGTCAAGTGCTTGACATGACGAATAACTATTGAATGTGGTTCTTAAGATGAAATATTGTTGTACTGCCTACAATTATACTAAATCACTGGTTTTCCCTAATTTTAGATTAAGGTTACCTTGAGACTGCTGTGGCTATTATGTTGAGGACTTAATTCTGAATGAATCTCATGACAGCAATACTTTTCATGTCTCTGCAGCCAAGATGTCAGGACTGCACGTATCCTCTTCCTCGTATTTCCAGAAATTTAAAGAAAACTCTATGTTCATCTGCACCTCTGCCTTAAAGGCTGGCGATGCTCTGCCAGAAATTGCATATCAACATTACTTTGATAAAAAACTTCCCTTGCTTGTGCCTGGTCTTTCTGTTTTATAGATTTAAGTTCACTTGCTAATGATACATCCTTTGCATAGTGTACCAATTTGACTGTGGCTTCTCTATGACATGAAGTGGCGTCAGTATTTCTAAATCTTCTGTTGCATTCTTCTAATTAAAAAAACCTTGTTTGATGAAAGCCTCCCTTTTACAACTGGAAAGAATTCTAATCTTAAGGTTGTTGCTGTTCTACAGGTATGGCAAAAACCTTGCTAGTCTCCTGACATCAGTGTAGCCAGTTCCACAGTTTAAACAATTTTGTGTTTAATATTCTTTCTCCTTTCTATTTAACTGGCATATTTGATGGTTGGTATGGCACTATTACAATTCCCAGAGAAGGTGTGTTCTCACTTGCCCTGCACTGTTCACCTTCAGACTATTCACTCTCCCTATAAGATGAGATACATTCATATTTTATATACTAGAGTTTTAACTAATAATAAATATTCCCTATTCAAAGTAATGTCATTAAGAGACCCCTGCCAGACAAACCTTGTTTTGTTTCTGTCCTGCCCTCCCGGATCTCGCCCAGCAGAAATGTCCACTGTAGGAGTGGATTGCCTGAAAGTCATGTATTCAATCATTAAAAACCAAACTTAATACAGCACAAAATAATAGACTGGAAATATTCAAGAGGCACAGTTAAAGAAAAATGTAACAATTAGTAATAGTGTTACACTCTTGTCTTTCTTTTGTGTCAAGAGCCACAGAACTTGTTGGCAATGTTTCTGTCAATGCCTTCGTGATCAGATCCAACAGAAGATGAGGTAGCACCCACTGCACTGCATGCTTGGCTAAAATGTTTTATAATCAATTATAAAATTCATCAAAAGGTGTTTATAACATACTATTCCTATTCCATACATAAGATCATATTGAATCACATCACAATGATGTATTACACTGTTCTTAAAAACTATTATACCAGTTTCTATCGGTAGGTGTCACATGCAATTACACCACAATGGCTGCCTGCAAAAATACAGTTTTGTGGGCGCTAGGAATCATTAGCTACTTATCCTAGCGCATTAGTCCTCATGCATCTGGTTCGACAAAAGTATTTATATTTTCCAGGTAGACAAAGGGAATTTTTTGTTAGCTAGGTTTTGAAATTATTTACATGTCATTGAAATAACACACGTCATCAGACTTAATTTAACAAACTGACCAGTTAGCTAACCTTTTTAAGAACTTAATTATCGTACCTTGGCCTTGTCCTTGGGTAGCAGCTGCAGAATGTATCTGCAAAATATTTGAGTTTAGCATAAAAAATGAATTAGCTTCTACGAAAAGTGTGGCATGACTACAAGAGTGGTATATTCAGACTTGGGAGAAGATGCGCTACAATCACTGTCTTTTCATTCATCTTCATCCACTTATCCGTTGTCGTGTCTAGGGGCCAGCAGCTCCAGCAGGGGACCCCAAACTTCTCTTACCCGAGCCACATTTGCCAGCTCTGACTGACCGTTCCCAGGCCAGTGTCGAAATATAATCTCTCCACCTAGACCTGGGCCTACCCCAAGGTCTCCTCCCAGCGTGCCTGGAATACCTCCCTAGGGAGACGTCCTGGGGGTATTCTTACCAGATTCCTGAACCACCTCAACTGGCTCCTTTCAATGCAAAGGAGCAGCGGCTCTACTCAGAGAACTGAGCTTCTCACCCTATCTCTGAGGGAGATGCCAGCCACCCTTCTGAGAAAACTAATTTCAGCCACTTGTACCCGCGATCTAGTTCTTTTGGTCATGACCCAGCCTTCATGACCATAGGTGAGGGTAGGAACGAAATTTGACCGGCATATCAAGAGCTTTGCCTTCCGGCTCAGCCCTCTTTTTACCACAACGGTGCGGTAAAGCACATGCAATACCGCCTCTGCTGCTCTGATTCTCCGGCCAATCTCCTGCTCCATTTTTCCCTTACTCGCGATACTTGAACTCCTTTACTTGGGATAAAACCTCATTCCTTACCCAGAGGAGACACTCCATCGGTTTCCTGCTGAGTACCATGGCCTCAGTTTTAGAGGTGCTAATACTTATCCCAACTGCTTCGCACTCGGCTGTGAACCGGTCCAGTGAGGGCTGGAGGTCACAGTCCGATGATGCTATCAGGACCACATCATCTGCAAAAAGCAGTGATGAGATCCCCAGCCCACCGAACTGTAAACCCTCCCCACCCTGACTACGCCTGGTTATCCTGTCCATAAACGTTACAAACAGGATTGGTGACAAAGCGCAGCCCTGATGAAGGCCAGCCCCCACCTGGTGTGAGTCCAACTTACTACAGAGAACCCAAACACTTTGGACGTACAGGGATTGGATAGCCCTAAGAAGGGACCTCCTCACCCCATACTCCCTCCTCACCTCCCATAGTAATGGTGCCTTCACAGATGTGCAACTCACCCATGCACTGTGCACTCATGCACCCCCATACCAGGTATTGGAAGCCCCGGGCCTGAACACTGGTGCCGGTCTGACCTTTGCGATAGAACGGCCCCCACACCGACAGCCAGAGGCGTCCAACTACGTTACGAACTGCCGGGCTAGGTCCGGGGGAATCAGAATGGGGGCTGAGGTGATGCGCTGCTTGAGGGCCGCGAAAGCACAGGATGCTGCAGGGGATCATGGGAAATACACTTTAGGGGAGGTCAGGTCGGTGAGCGGGGCTGCCAACTCGCGGTAGCCCCGGATGAACATGCGTTAGAAACTGGCAAATCCAAGGAAGCGTTGCAGGTCCAGGCGTGAATAGGGCTGTGGCCAGTCGGTGATTGCTTGGATCTTGCCAGGGTCCATCCAGATGCTACCCGACAAAACTATGTACCCCAAGAAGGGAATGACAAAGCGATGGAACCTGCAGTTCTCAGTCTTTATGAAAATATTTTCTCCAATAACCACTGAAGGACCTGTCGTACGTGGGATGTGTGTTCCTGGGCAAAGCGGGAGTAAAACAAGATGTCATCCAGATACACAAAAACAAAGCGGTTAATCATGTCCCGGAGCACGTCATTTACCAGAGCCTGAAAGACAGCCGGAGCGTTGGTCAGCCCAAACGACGTCACCAGGTATTCATAGTGTCCACAAGTGGTGTTAAACACCGTCTCCCACTCATCACCCTCTCGGATCCATACCAGGTGGTAGGCATTGCGGAGGTCCAGTGTCGAGAAAATAGTGGCACCCTGGAGCAACTCAAATGCAGAGGCAAGCAGAGGGAGTGGATAACGGATCATCACTGGAATGTCATTTAGGGCCCGATAATCTATACAGGGTGACGTAGGGTCTTATCTTTCTTGGGCACAAAGAAAAACCCAGCGCCAGCAGGAGAGGAAGACGGTTGGATAGTCCCAGCCCTGGGGGAAGTCCCTACATGCGATGTGCCTGGATGGAGGTTTATGGCACAGTCATATGACCAGTGAGGTGGTAGAGAGGTAGCCCGGGCTTTTTCAAAAAACTCCTTTAAGTCCCAGTATTCAGCAGGGACGGACAACACGTCGGTGTGTGTGAATTGTGGGACGTCCCTGGTCACAACATGTGGATGAATAAAATACTGTGCGGTAAATAAAATAATGTAGTTTCTGATATTTCAGTTAGTCAGTTAGCCACCTACAATACAGTTGTAAGCTATCAGAGACGTTTTGAAATAGAAAAAATAAACATGCATTTCATGTTATTGAACAAGTTGATAACATACTACATCAAATGCTGACTGCAATAGGTGGATGCAAAATTTTGTCCAACCAGAGACGTTTCTGGGCTATCGGGCACCCTAACTAAGCCAACTTCAGGGGAAGTAACACTTCTTAATTTTACTTTTAGAAATTAAATTGTGATCGCAGGTGTACAAAACATTTAAATAATAAAGGATATTCAACATAGTGTGCTGTTAGAAAAAATATAAATAAATAAAGACAAAATAAAAACAATATTTACCAAGGTGCAATCAAATATTTAACAACAGGTGCATAAACTGGGTCAAGAAAAGAGACACTCAAAATCGTATTCTGTGTGCTATTGCATCAGATGATGGGTAATTTCTCTTAAATCTGGACACGCCTTGATTTCCTTGCGTCAAACCTATCAATGATATCATCATAAGATAACTTCCTGGACACGTCTATGTTGATGCTCATCGACGTCAGTGCGCAACATTTCAAATAACTATATGCTGAACAATATATACGTGATTGGGAGCAACATATGCTGCTATCCAAATGTCGGCTTTTTCAGGGAAAGCCTTGCTTATTTCAGCAAGACAATGCCAAAACACGCACATGTTAAAACAGCATTGCTCCGTAGTAAAATATTATGGGTTCTAAACCTCCCTGCCTGCAGATCAGACCTGGCACCCACTGAAAACATTTATTGAAACAAAAAATACAACAAAGGAGACCCCAAACAGTTGACCAGCTGAAATCCTATATCAAGTGTTAGAAATCAGCTGTTTCGTATAATGGTTGTAATAATTATTCTCGTACCTGGTTGTCAAGGGAGAGAGTAATTCAATTGTTTATGGCAGCATTTGATAGTTTATTAGCGCATGATGTTACAGGCTCAATCTCTTCTCTTCTCACTGTAATGTTAGTTACAAGCTGATATGTACATTGAAGGGCGTGTTTACCTACCTAAAGATCAGGTTTCCAAGAGAGTAACCCCCATGCCAAATGGTCAATGTAAACATTCCTGTGGTTATCAGAGCGCAGCATGCAGAGAGATAATCTAAACAGATGTTTCTGTTGTCCTCATTATGTAGGCACATTCACTTACGTACATTCATATTGTAATTGTTAATGCTCAGATCCCACAACCTTTACTTCCAGTTTTGTTCAAGTGCTCGGTGTTTATTATCAATTAAAATACTACATCGACTGCCACTCAGCCTGCGCCTGGATCCTCCTCTCCACTACACATACCCGTGACAGTAGGTCATAACAGAATGGCGCAATTATTAAACAAAACATGGCAACAAAGAAAAAAACGGAGCCTGTTCAAAAGTCTGCATACCCGTAGTACTTATTACTGTGTATTGCCACCTTTAGCATCAATGACTGCGTGCAGTCTTTTGTAATAGTTGTATATGATGCCCCAAAATCTTACAGGTGGAATAGCTGCCCATTCATCTTTGCAAAATGCTTCCAGGTCATGCAAAGTCTTTGGTCATGAACCACACATTTGAGATCTCCCCAGAGTGGCTCGATGAAATTAAGGTCAGAAGACTGTGATGGCCACTCCAGAACATTCACCTTTTTCTGCTGTAACCACTGGACGGTCAACTTGGCCTTGTGCTTAGGGTCAATGTCATGCTGGAATTTCCAAGGTGTGTCCCATGCGCAGCTTTGTTACAGAACAATGCAAATTGTCTGCCTGTTTTCTGATAACATGCTACATTAATCTTGTTTTCATACATTTTCAGAAGATTCCCCATGGCTTTAGAGCTCCCCCCAAAAAACATCAGTGAGCCACCACCATTCTTCACAGTGGGGATGGTATTCTGTTCACTATAGGCCTTGTTGACCCCTTTCCAAACATGGTGCTTATGGTTGTGACCATAAAGCTCTATTTTGGTCTTATCACTCCAAATTACAGTGTGCCAGAAGCTGTGAGGCGTGTCATTGTATTGTTGGTTGTATTGTTACCGGGCTTTTGTGGCCATGCAATAAAGGCTTCTTTCTGGCAACTCAACCATGCAGCTCATTTTTGTTCAAGTATTTTTGTATTGTGCTCCTTGAAACAACCACTCCACCTTTTTCCAGAACAGCCTGTATTCATCCTGTGGTTACCTGTGTTTTTTTCTTTGTATCCCGAACAATTCTTCTTGCAGTTTTGACTGAAATCTTTCTTGGTCTACCTGACTTTGGCTTGGTATCAAGAGATCATTGACTGGCCTTTGCAAGGCATTGGATCTATTTTTATATCCTTTTCCATCTTTACAAAGTTATATTATTTTTGTTATGACAGTTCTTTTCTGCTCCCCATGGCTCAGTATCTAGCCTGATCAGTGTATCCATGTGAGAGCTAACAAACTTATTGGCTATTTATACACAGGCACTAATTGCAATTCAAGAAGCCACAATGTGGGACATTCTACTTTAATTACAATTTTCACCTGTGTATGTCACCTTGTGTGTCTACAACAAGGCCAAACATTCAAGGGTCTGAAAACATTTGGATCAGGGCCATTTGGGTGATTTCTGTTATCATTATGATTTAAAAAGAAGCCAAACAACTATGTAAATACATTTGCTACAAATGATCACAATCATTAAATATATATATTTTTTGCATTATTAGTCATATTTCACAGTTTCAGACAGGATATGCAAATTTGAGCACAACAGTATGTATGTGGGAATTGCTTTAGTCAACTTGTTTCCGGGGACATGTTCATGAGGCCTACTGTCCTAGGAAATCTACTGTTCTTGTGGTGAGAGGTTTTGGTCCTGATAGAGCTCAGCCTTCTGCCAAAGTAAAGAGCCATATTGGCTATTAAAATTCAAGAAATATTGATGGACCATGATATGGTCTGAGAGACCAAGAGCAGCACAGGGCATAGCGTGATAGGCATTGTTGATTGTTGTGTAGCAGTGATCCAAAGTGTTTGCCTCTCTGGTTGGGTTTTTAATAAACTATTAATATTTTAGGAGTTTGTGACATAGGTTACCTTTGTTGAAGTCACCAAAAACAATAACTATGGAGACTGGCTATGACTGCTCCGCCTGGAGAATCTGTTTGGCCAGCTGCCGTTGTGTCTCGTGCACGTTGGCTGATGGTGTAACGTAAACACCGGCGCAGGATAAATGATTAGAATTCCCTCAGGCTGTAGAATAATTTGCAGTTGATAAAAATTATTCCAGGTCAGGAGTACAGTACTGTAGTATGACTGTCACATCATTGCCCCAGCAATGGTTAATGTAGAAAAATATTTCACCTCTTTTTGTTTTGCCTGAGAGTTCTGTGCCATGATTGAGAAACCAGTGAAGGAATTGGAAATAATTATTCTATCTTTATTTACATATTTAATGATTCTTCAGTATTCAGTATAGCCATTTATAATTATGTCCTCAATTGTCCTTTCTAAGCCTATACACTGTGTGTCTGGTTATGTTCTTTTATCAGAATGTTAATGTTACAAATGTTTATATCTCATCTGATTTCAGAACCTAGGGTCTATGCTAAACACATGAGTAGATCACTCTGTTTTACAATATGGTGTCAGGAAGCATATATTGGAGTGTGTCCCTAGATGATAAGGGGGTGCATTCGTCAGGAATAGTTTTGTTATCCTTAGGTCAGTAAACCAAACCACTACCATTAGTTGGGCGATATAACCCAGAGTGGGGTTTGGGAAATTTCTCTCATGCAATTACCTTTCATACTGCCTGCATCTTTGCTCTTGCAAACATCATCAATCTCCGGTGAACTTTCTATCCTTGACACTTGTAAGTCCTGTAATTGTAATACTCTCTTTATATATTAAATGCAATGGTTACATTAATTAATTGACTATTTGGAATTCATCTTAAAAGGGTCGAATTCCAGTTCCTTCACCAGGCAAATACAGCTATGAGTCCGGTATAGAGCCACACAGCCATGTTGTGGAGAGGTCTCTGTTTTTCCCCGGAAGGAAGTGAAGTTGGTCAAGTTTATTGCTAAGTAATCGCACGTTTGTGAGGAATATTCCTGGTAGCGGAGTCTGTATTCCACAGCGCCTAGAGCATATAAGAGCCCCAGCCCATTTTCTCAGCAAGAATACTGAATTATAACACAGAATAAGACAGAAAATTGCACACCCGCTAACCTAGGTGGTTTGCTGGTGCGCCATCTTCTAGAAATACTTAATGAATAATTATTGACCACCATATAAAACAGTATGCTTTTCCAGAGTATTAGAACAAAAGGTACTGGCACGCTTCACATTCATAAGTAAAACATACGCTAAGTATCAGAATATAGGTTTTGTGTTATTATTCAGAAGCTCTCAAAAAGGTATTACAAATTATGAATTCTAATTCATGTATATTATGGTAATGGACCAATGCAAAGGTTATGTTGAGCTACTTTACATTGCACTGAATTCAGGGAGTCTTAAGGTACACTATATGGCCAAAAGTATGTGGACACCCAGCCATCACACCATTATGAGCTTGTTGCACATTCTGTTTCAAAACCCCAGCAATTAATATGGAGTTGGCTCCCCTTTGCAGCAATAACTGCCGCCACTATTCTGGGAATGCTTTCCACATGATTTTGGAGTGTCAATGACCACGTCTGGCTGCGCCTCATTACATTTTTTTTATTGCGTAGGAAGGTACTGTCAGCAAAACTGCAGTTTTTGTTTGACTATTTGTTTCAAGTGTATTACTATAAACAAATAGTTGGCAAAATCGGTCATTTCTCCCATTTCTTATTCAACTAGTGTTTACAAAATTGTAAAAATAATAAATCACCCATAATTGCCCTGAAATGCTTATTTAATTTTATTAATTATATTTACAATGTGCTCCAATTGCAACTATAAAGTCAAATTAGGATAAGACCATATTCTTCCCTGCCAAACACAATTCTAAGCCAGTTTTGGGAGGTATAATATCGTCAAGGCTATTTTCCTGCCTGTCAAAATTACCCCCCCAATCTTGGGACAGCAAAGTCTGGCACACTTCATAATCATTTTGGTAGCTCATGTTGACCACCTGACTCTACTACAAAAAAGGTATTTGACTCTAGCCATAGTTTAAGCAAGTTTGGAGGAGGGAGATTATTTCAGCAAGGTTATTTTCAGATACAGATTTGAGGTTGGGCGACACTTAGAAATGGCTCGACACCACTTACTAAAATAGCTGCCCAGATCATGTCAAACATTTTATAAATTGACTTGCATTTTAATGAATGAAATAAGTATTTGATTCTCTCTCAATCAGAAAGATATCTGTCTCCCAGGTGTCTTTTATACAGCTAATGAGCTGAGATTAGGAGCACACTTAAAGGGAGTGCTCCTAATCTCAGTTTGTTAACTTTATAAAAAACAACTATCCACAGAAGCAATCAATCAATCAGATTCCAAACTCTCCACCATGGTCAAGACCAAAGAGCTGTCCAAGGATGTCAGAGACAAGATTGTAGACCTACACAAGGCTGGAATGGTTGATGCAATTATTCGCAAATGGAAGAAATACAAAAGAACTGTCAATCTCCCATGTAAGATCTCACCTCATGGAGTTGCAATGATCATGAGAATGGTGAGCAATCAGCCCAGAACTACACGGGAGGATCTTGTCACGCTGTGAAGGACAAAAATCCTGCAGCGCCTGCAAGGTCCCCCTGCACAAGAAAACAGGCCCACCTGAAACCAGAGCCAAGGCAACAAAAAACTGGCTCAAGAAGAAGCACATTAAGGTCCTGGAGTGGCCTAGCCAGTCTCCAGGCCTTAACCCTATAGAAAATCTGTGGAGGGAGCTGAAGATTCGATTTGCTAAATGTCAGCTTCGAAACCTTAATGACTTGGAGAAGATCTGCAAAGAGGAGTGGGACAAAATCCCTCCTGAGGTGTGTACAAACCTAGTGGCCAACTACAAGCAACATCTGACCACTATGATTGCCAACATCTGTCTCTCACTGTTCAAATAAACCTACCATTAAGTTTATAGACAGATCTTTTCTTTGTCAGTGGGCAAATGTACCACATTCTCACGTTTTCGAGTGACCTTTTATTGTGGCCAGCCTAAGGCACACCGGTGCAATACTCGTGCTTTCTGATCATCATCTTGATATTGTCACGACCTGACTATGCCCCTAGCCATCTTCGCACTGGCTGGGGCCATAGTCAAGACGTGGCCAATAGAGGTGCCTCTAGGGCAAAATGCATCAGTCTTGGGCACATATTTTGTATTCATAACCTCATATCCTATTTCAGTATGGAGTTATAGACAGTTAAATAGCGTGTGCACTTGGGACAATTTGCCCCGTCAGCGTGTAAGTTGTTACTCTATGTAGGATAAGTTGTCACATTGGATTATCAACAAATAAGAAAACAACCAATTCATTGTGAATATTGATTTCAAATTCAAACCAAATTCAACTTCATTAAAGAACTAAAAATGATGACAATCATGCCTAGAGAATCATGCAAACCATGCCTGTCAATCCAAACAATAATGCTGGCATAGCAACTGCAACTTCACCTGCCTCATGGCCTTTAACATTGTCAGGTGGTGTGCTGTCATTCTGTCTTTTATAATTTCTTACAATCTTTTTTCCTTCCTTCCTTCCTTTCTTCTTTCCTTCCAAAACACATTTCCTCATTGCAACTGCTAAATTTTATAGGCTTTTTATGTCACAGTTATTGAACCCCTTCTCTTCCTAACCCCAAGCCTGCCTGCCCCCTGTGTACCACCTCATTACGACCCTTGCTCGTCCCCGACCTCGAACCATCCGATTCCTCTGTACCTCTAGTATTCTGATTCATTGTCTGACCTCTGCCTGCCTGTCAACCACAAGACTGCCTATTCCTACCATAAACGTCTGTGCATGACACCTCTGCATCTGTGCCCGTGCTTGATTACATATTCCAGCCATGTCACTGTCAGTACAAACACCCAAACACACAGACATGCCAGAGCCTGTCTTGTGTAGACTAGTCCTGGGATGTTAGCTGCTTTAAAGTATATATATATATATATATATATATATATATATATATATATATATATATATATATAATCAATTTACAGTAACATACAATAATATCATCAAAGCTGATTAAATAGTATTGCAATGTTTTCTGAGCATGTGTGTCTATGTGTCTATTTATACCAGGTCATTGAGACAACCTGCCCCAAACTGATATGTGTGTTATATTGGCTAAAGCTCTAATTCAGCTCAACATAGGACTGCAGATAAAGTATCAAAATATATGTTATTGTCTCCCCAACAGAGTGTAAAATTGTTATGTTCTACATATATTCCTAACAAGGTTTTCTTGCATAAAATATAAAGTCGCACATTTTTACTTTTGAAGGGGAATAATAAGAATCCTCAGAACAGAGTGAGCTTTCTCACTTGTGAACAGGAAGTTGAGCACTTGAACTTGTAATCACACAAAGTAGCTATTTGATTTTTCAGACAGCACCTTTAGTGATGGAGGTATGAGCAATGTGACAACTTACTCTTGAGACAAATTACCCCGCTCTCCCCTAGTAGTTAATGTCCATTACAATATTAACTTTTTAACAAGATAATTGTCAAGAAGTGCCACAGTTTTGGTGTAGCTGTCTTGCAGTTAATATATGACTGTGAAACAACAAGTATTGTATTCAGACTTTGTATACTGATAAAAGATAATCTTTGTAATGTTAAGTAATAATTATACATTTTGATTTGGAAATGTGTTTTGTATTATCATAATTTGGGCATTCTGGCATTATTTGTGTCCATTACTGTTTTGGTTATGTTAGCACAGCTGCACTATAGTTTGGTTGGTGCGCCATGTGGGTGTTGCTGCTGTCACATTCTTCTTAGCCGATGCAATGCTGTTATCCTGCAAGGCACAGGTCTGTACTCCCACTCATCATGCACTGAGCACTCCTCTCCAAGTCAATTTTTCTACTCCAATGAAAATTGTTCCATGCATTTTATTTTCAAGCACTGGATAGATGGGCAATGTATCACTGCAAATGTCTGCCAGTGATGTGTTGTGCCTAAGAACAGCTCTTAGCTGTGGTGTATTGCCTAAATACCATACCGCCTTATGATTTAAATAGACCATTTAACAAACACTTTAATCCAAATTAAATACCTTATAATGGGACATCCCAGGAATGAAAGTCAATATCGGAATGCTCTACAAAAATGTATAACAATGTTATCAATGCATTTTGAAGCCTCAATTTAATTATATGTAATGCTTTTAGTACGCAGGGCTTATGTGAGCTATAATAAAGCACATGTTAAATCTATATGTTATTATTTTAATAGACATGGTGGATTATGTGTCAAATTTGACATAATGGTGATTGTGTCACAGTTATGCAAAATATAGAAATCCTTTTTAAGTCTTTACGTACGATTTGTTATACATGCTTTGTAACACATTTATCCAGTTCTTATGAACGCATTATGAAACATTCATACTTAAAAGTTCAAAGCAGAAGAGGAATATATGTTAGATTGCATTTCATTCAAAACCCTATTTATAATGAGATGGGCTGTGTTCCATTGTGGCACTGTGAATGGCAGTGTTCTCTGTCTTATGGTCAGTCTTTCTGTGATTGGCAATGTTTAATGGGAGCAGAAGCAAGTTGACAAAGAAGAGAGAATAAGATATGATGTGGATACAGTACAGAACAGCTTTATATTCAATTTTTCTAGTCTGATTAATGGGACAGGTCATTATGGAACAGATCAATAATGCTATGAGCTTAAGAAAATTGTGTTTTTTTGTGTTCATAAACTAGTAAATAATGCAGTATTCACATTCAATCTTGTACCAGTTTTCTTATCATTTGTGACAAAATGTCATAACACTGAAAACTACAGCTGTAATCAGAAGACCAGAAATCTCTAGTCCGTTTTCTCTCTATCCACCAAAACCACAAAGAGTTAGGTCTTTTTTTTAGGGGAAGGGGATGTGATGGGAATTAGGAGGGAGGGAACAGGGTAGAGTAGGAGGGGCAGTGAATCTAAATGTGTCACGTGGAACCCCCCTCCCCACCCATATTCAGTGACGTTGGGGAGCTCAGTCAGTGTAGCAGTGCCTGTCAGCCAGCCTGTCTCCCCTCTCAGCCTTTACACCACAGCTGCTGCTTCTTCTATTGCTACAGAACAACAGCCAAGAGGAAAGGAGAGAAACTGGACAGGAAGGGAGGGAAAGACGGCAAAAGAGAGGACTGGATTCTCTTCAACTCAGGATTATGATATACTGCAGCCATCTGCTGAAACCTTTGAATTAGATTTTTTTTATTTTCTTGCCCTTTTCATCTCAGTCAGACTGCCTAGCAACATGAAGGACTAGCCGCAGCACGACCGTCACACAGAGGAGGAAACAAATCACTGTGAAGGTTTCTGTTGTATTTTCAGACACGTAACAAAAGGAATGTGGGGAGAGAAAAGAGATATGGACCAGTGAAGAGATAAGAAAGGGAATCTGCAGTGCATAACTGAGAGAAGGACTGAGAAAAGGAGAAGGGCGGAAGAAGAGAAAACATAAAGAACTCAAACCTGAGGGCTTAGTGAGGCAGAGGAGAGATGACGGATGCTGTAGAACACACTGGGACAGATGGACGGGTGTTACGCCAACAATAATACATTCAGACTGGACGAGGGGGACGTGTGTTGCGTAATTGGGCAGCTTGGAAGAGGATATTACCCCAGATTTTGGAGGAGGGGATCGGTGATGGCGTGTCGGGTGTGTCAACAGACGCACCAGAGATCACTAAGTTCATCTGCCAGCTGCAGGTATGTAAAGCACAATACATCTCATCCACTCCAGATCTCAACCTCACCCAACCTCATCATTAATTTATCACCCCTCCATTTTCACATTTCCACCATCCTCCTCTTTCACTTCCTCATTTCCTCTTCCTTTCTCTCTCATCCATCTATCTATCCATCCTCTTCCATCAGCATAGCAAGGCATGCAGCTTTGTTGTTTCCAGCCCTATCAGACCACTCAAAAACATGACCTGCCTGATCCGGTGATTAATGCTGGCATGCCAGGCAGATCTCATTGATCCAACTCAATTAACACTGGCTCTATCCACATGCATCACATCCATCCCACTGACTAGGAAAGTTGGCCCATTGCTTTGGAACAGCTAATTGCTGAGGCGGCCATTTAAAATGCATGGGGTTTGGATCGTCATCCCTGGTCTATGAAACTTTAATAGGGTAAAATTTTTAAAGCACCTCATAATTTATTGCAGCAGATTACCCGGCAAGCACACAGAACCCAACAGAGCTGCTTAACCAATGACATTCATGCAAAACCAAAAGGTGCAGCACACAAATCAACATGGCGACTTAATGCACAAACTTACTGTATCTAACTCGACAAAATGACCAAACCTATCATGACACTCACAGTACATAAAACAGACTTCACATGCATAGCAATGCATTGCTCAGTAAATTCGGAAATAATATTTAATTGTTTATTTTGCTTCTGTTTTTACCAAGCTTCACATTTTCTAAAGGTTTGCTGTATATTTCACAAAAAATATATAGTCTGGGCTCCTGGATTTCCATAGATCTACAGCGTTGCATCACATTGCTGAGGCGTTTACTAGAATGTAGGTTGAGGCCTTTACTGTGCCACTTGCTGGCAAGAGGCAGGGTGTACTGTCATGAAGCAAGGGTGGTGCATATTGGCCGGCATTGCCTTGGGTGGAGGGAGGCATCATCAGCAAGGATTTAAATGACTCATTATGCCAAAGACTCCCTCAGGTGGGTCGGGTGCTTGTAAACGAAATGACTGAGGTCATTAGTCATGGGAGTTGGTACATTTTAGCCGACGTTTCCACTTGCAATAAAAGTGTGTATACCCATTTGAACCAGTCATGAAAATGCTGAAATTAAGATTATGAACAGATTTCAAATGACATAGTTATTAGGGGGAAACAATGTCAACGGTACTCAATTATCAAAGCATTTTTTTGTCTGCATCACTGTACATGAAAGGTATCCACCGAGTCGCTGCCTCCAAGCCAAGGCAGGTGACGCAAGTAGGAGAGTGCATGCGACATAGATGTGCTGCCCCTCACCCACAAAAAAACATAACATTTTTATATAACATCATCATAAATCTAAATACTATTTATTTTTTATAGTTTTCCTTATTGCTCATTATATTGTGTACATCACTTCATTTGAGCCTGACTGAGGGGCCTTTACATGTGCATGCATCACTGAGCACACTGTCTGGATAGAATTCCACCCCCCATGTGGTCTTCAACGAAGCCCACACCCTGTCTATAAACCACATAATCCTTAGCAGATTTGCCTGTGCTTGCCCGCGTAAGCAGAGCCAGCCAAGAGCGTATGTCTCATACTGAGTGAGTGAGGGACTGACTGACTCCCCCATGTTTAATAATGTTATGGTTAAAAACATGGCCTTTCATGCAAGCAACCTGTGTTTGAGTCTCACCATAGTCAAAACAAATTATTTGTTAGGATTTGTTCAGGATAGACAAAAACTTTGCTGGCTACAACCTTCAGTAGCTACATAATAGTAAGCATAAAATAAAACTGTGCAAAGATATATTGTGACCATTTAGGGTGGATTTTTGAAGTATGCATCGGTAATAGCCAATAGATCACTACCCCTTGCACAGTAAAAGAGGAGGGGTTTTTACTTGATATAAAAGTCAGTTATAGTCACATATATTGATCATTATTGTATCAATGTCACACACGAATGAAAGACAAACGTACATTGTGCCATGAAATTGAATAGCTTTGGCAGTGTAAAGTTCTTCTTCAGTTTCGCTAGCAAATGCTCAATTCTTATGACTGTTCCAAGTAATATGTAGGTACTAGTTGGCCAGTTACTGGCTAATAAAAGCCATACAGTTCATAGATGCTATTTGTGTAATAGCATGAATCTCATATATTTAAAAGTGTAATTGCATTAC
This sequence comes from Esox niger, assembly GCA_016801105.1. Taxonomy (NCBI): domain Eukaryota; kingdom Metazoa; phylum Chordata; class Actinopteri; order Esociformes; family Esocidae; genus Esox; species Esox niger. Next base: position 16,932 of record JACXGJ010004690.1, read on the forward strand.
GTGACCCTTTTATATTTGTATTGTTTTCTAAAGAAATGAACCAGTTATGGAGTGATGGGAGTCATTGTTTTCATTATAGGTACTGTATAGCTGTATTAGCTAACCATCTACAGTAATCATTGTACAAGAATACACTTTAGTTCCGTTAAAAAACAATCTGTTGTCCAATGTATGGCTGAGGTAAAAGTTGCATTCATTCTGTTTAAATTGCGTAATCGTTAAAAACACAGTCTGCCACTTAGGACACCGTGGATCAAAACCAGCCAAGGACACCAACATCTGTCTTTTTTTATATATCTGTATATTTTTTAGAATGAAAATTTGATTATTACATATGGAGATTGACTTGGCCAGTCAAAAACCTTACATAAATGCCCAAGTCAACCTCGTGTGAAATATGAAGGGGGTGTTACGTAACTTTTTTCTTCCCTTTCCACTTCCAATTCCAAATCTTTGCACCATCTGTTCACAATACACATTTTTTCTGCAGGTATTTCTTGGTACTTCTTAGTAAATATCAAACCTTACAGTGAATTCTAATGCTGCAATATAAATCATAGTTAATATCCGAAAGGTAATCCGATGGACTTTCTTTGAATATGATAATTGGAAAACAAGCCAAGCTTACTGAAACCACATTTTATTTTTGAGGGAGAGCATCTCCTTATTTATAATACTTTCCTTGACATTAATTGACACCTCATGTTTACAGTCAGCTAAAGCAGAATGGAAGTCTAGTCAAAACTAAACAGTGACAGCTATTTTTTGGCTGTACAAATGAAGTGATGCAACACACCCGTCTAAGCAGAAACGCCGGTCCATCCAAATTTCCCAACACTTTTTGAGCCCCAGAATTGGGGGCCTATAAACGAAAAGTGTTACTGTTTCACTGAAATAGAAGTTGAGGATCTACAGTATACTTTAACATAACCATATCCAGTTTTGAAATATAGATCCAAATTAATAATATATTTTTCTCAATTTCTTATCCAAATCTTCCCTCACATTGTTGTGGATATATTTTGGAACACATTACATTTTTTTATTATGGCAAGCTGTCTGGGTCCTAAAGCAGATGCTTTGAGGATGCTCTGCTGCTTCAGGACCTTGAAGAATGCTCAGTATCAGAAATCTGAATGAGAATATGTCTCCTTCAGTATGCAGTCCTAGAATAGGTATGTGTCTGTAAGATGACATCAATGTGCAGCAGAATGGCTTTTTACATGGCATAGTTAATACCAGTTGAGATATAATGCCAGGAAGTATAAAGAGCAATCCACCACCAACATGGTTAGGTTCCAGCAGCTCTGCTTGAAAGTTTGGACCAAAATGTCTCCACAGCAAGGTGCATGATCAACGACTATAGGAAACGTTAAGGGGGCAATTGCTATCTCATGTTGCAATGTTCATTCAAGAACATTGTTATTTTATGAAGTATACATACAGAAGACAATGCTCAGCCAGGTGTCACACTGAGAAGTAGGCTGGAGGCCAAATTCAGGAGCTTCTACAGGATTGAGTATTTATTCACCATAACTGAAACAAAACGGTACCTCTGTAAATGGGACACAGCCCGGACTTTGCATAACTCTGGAAAGAAAACAATAGAAGGTAGTGCAGGGCAGGCCCTGCATAGGAAGATCAGCCCTGGAGGGGCGGCAGAGTGTGGAAGCCAATTGTCGGGCTTGAGGGAGGCAGCCAATTGTCAATAAAACACCACAAATTCAAGTGCCGCCATATGCGGCTGACTATTCCTCCCAAATGTGAGGGCTGGCCCTGGGGCATGGCCCAAACAAAGGTAATGTCCAGAGTACTGCAGCTCTGAGGCAGCATGACCACAAATGTAAACAACAAGGGACATGGGGAACAGAGGCACTTAAATACATGTACTAATTGACTATTGGGAACCAGGTGTGAAATGATGGCGCAAGACAGTCAGGGATGTGTTCAAGAAGGGTGAGCTACTGGGGAACAATTGTTATTAGAAGGCAGGCGATGTTGACCAGTGCAAAGCGGGTGGAGGCGTAGCTGCACCAGGGGGGAAACGTGATACCAAGTCTGGGATTATATGCAATTCAATATTAAGCCTCGTCCTGCATCTAAAACTAAAATTGGAAACATTTCCATAAATGTTTGTGGGTATTCACGTAATAAGTGGAAAACAGTTCATTTCAAAGAAGGATTTGGCTGTTCTTTCCTAATTGGCTGCATCCATGCACGAAAACTAAAAGCTGTACCCAGAGTTAAAATGTGCACTTTGACTAAAGTTGTGGACCTCCTAACACACATCCAATTGGCTTACAGTGTGTAGTCCAATCGTTACATGACGAACAAGAGTGTTCGTATACAAACAGATTGTGTATCAGAGTTCACAGCACTATATGACACTATGCTGGATGCATACAGAGCATACACCTTTCTAAGCAAGGCATGTTTGTCGGGGAAATCAACGCTCAAGACAAAATATAGAAATGCAGTTGAATTTGTAGTTACATTATTGAATTTTATTCTAGCCAAACTAGTTAATGAATGTGGGAAAGTATAGTTGCTAGCTAATTTCACCAGGCATCTTATTTATGATGTCCCTTGACTAGTTTTTTGTTTCTTATGAATGCCCTATTCCTGAAATCTAAAACAAAAAGAGTAGTTAGCTGTTGTGTGTAGAGTAGCAGCCAGTTGGCAAAATCGAAATAACCTCCTTGTTCCAGAGACTCTGCTGACTATAGAACATAGTGTATTATCTTTTAGCTCCAACTGTTAATTTTGTAAGGAATTTATTTGTAAGTGCAACTTGTGACTCTTTATATTAGCTTTTATTAGATTTCATGACTTCTAGACCCCTTACAGCAAAATTAAACACATACCCATGGTCCAGAGACTCCTGATTTGAATGTGTTTCATATAAATTTGGCTCCAGTATCATTCACCCATCACAGGATATATTTCTACCCTTCTCAATTTGGACAAAAATAATTTGTGAATGGTTGCAAAACACTATTATTCTAACTTTAGTTGTATTCTATGTTTATTTTTTGAGCCCATATTTGATTGGCAATTGTTTAGTAGTCTGCTTCTGTTAAATATTTCTGCCTCAAAATAATACATATAAGGGAACACAGTTGAGCATTACTCAGCTATACATTAGATATGCCATGAAGCATGAGACACAATTAGAAGATAACATAACAAAGCAGGCGATGGGCAGGCCGCAAGCTATTCCTTCCACCAGTCTTGTTCTCCACTTTAAGAGATTCTAAAGAACATTTTGTATTTGCGGCTTAACGCGAGGAGATGGGCCTCAGATTTACAATTCATCTGCAATAGTTGTGGGGTTGTGGATAAGACCTTAGCAGTTGTGGGCAGGTGCTGGTGAATGAAGGAAAGTGGAAGAAGCTTTGATGGCCTCAGAGGATGCACAATATTAGAGCCGTCTCTCACATCATGGACTATTTCAACTACAGGTTCACAGTAGTGCTCTCTACCTCTTTTATGGTACTTGAACATCCACTATACATTAATTTAAAAGGAAAATAAACAGAAAGGTGAATGGAGAACACGTATATTTCTTTGAATGTAGGTGTTAAAAATTGCCAGACGACCCACTTATGAAAATGACAACCCAAAATAAATTAACACTTTAGAAAAGTAATAAACATTAACAAGCTCGGGTGACAAATCATGTTGTCCTTATGGGAGGGATTTAACCATGTAACGTTTTTGTCATAACGGTTTTTCAGATTACAATAGTTCATGGATTAGCTACAAATAAATGCAGAATTCTGTTAGTATTTAGTAGCAAAAACATTCGTAGTGATAAACTGTATGACAAAGAAAAAAAAATCACGATCTACTGTTCAGCTACATAATTAGCAAATTACTAATTAGCTAGCTACCTAACGGCCTTCCCAAGCAGAAAGACGGCCCTAAAATATGGTAGATGTGTGTTGTGCATGTGTTGCACTTGACTAATGAGAACTACAAACACCATCTACTGCAGTGACAAAACCACAGAAGCTCTCCTTCATTGCAACTTTAATTGAACTCTGTGAATGCCGAATCACAATGTTGGCCATGTGTGGTTTGTGGGTTGTCTAACTACAATTCATGACTAGGAGGCAACTTTTCACAGTGTATTCTTCATTGCTGTTATTTCAACATGCGATCAGCATTTGTTATCATCTAATTTCATATATTAGTGCACATTTGTGTTGTTAGGTGCCCGACTTTTGAATGCAACTGAATGAATGTGCAATTTATCTAAATTGGGGATTAGAGGACTGTCACAATATAAGTATTTTATTGACATTATATTATTGGTTTATCATACTAGATGTTTTTGCAATGAAGAAAACGTATCCTCACATACACTCATTGGTTACCCACCAAAATCATAGAGAAGGTTGACAGTTTTAACTGCTCATTGTTAACTTTACCTGAATTTGGCAACAGGTAAGATTTACTATAGATTAATGAGGCAAGACATTTGCTCTCAGTAAAATGTGTCTAAAATGTAAGGGTGTTTTGTTGGCTCACTGTTTACATATTTTTACAATAACTTGACTAAACCATTATCAAAATGACAAAAATGTACATTGTCATGCCACCCACAACATGCCAACATCTCTTTTATCGATGTGTGTTTGTGTGCAAACTGCATTAGACTGCTGATAATTTGATCCACATATTGGCGACAACAGAAACCTTTAAGCAGTGGATTTGGTTTGATGTAAAGTGTGTTAACCTTTAAAGCAAAGCCAGCCTGGCCCCTCTTATTCTGCTGTAATTGCCTGCATAGGGTAAGCACATTCTGCCGAAAAGGTTACTGTGCTCCCATCCAGTTGTCGTGACGAATGAGTAAACAGTCACAATAAATGAACATTGGGATAAGTGTGGTTTGCTTTATTTCCCACATTCAACTTCATACAAAACAAAAACTGCTAATAAATAAACTGAAAGGAAAACATAAAAAAATTCCAAAGCTGGGCTTTTTGTGTCTCAGTTATATGGACAGAAATGCAGTCTTTGTGTATACACAACCATGATAGTGTGTGTATGTGTGTACACAGACAGCAAGAGCTGGCAGGGTGGCCTCTTTCCAGGCAAGCAGATAGTCAGGCAGGCAGAGTATTGATAAGCTAAATGTGAATGGCAGGTGAAGGCTGTTATCACCAGCGGTTGGCTGGGGATCCTGCAGCACTGCTTGCTAGACCCTGAAAATTAATTTTGACAGATGCATCCCCTCTCTGGCTGGTGAGGCACAGCACGGCAGGGGGCTGATAGAACAGGCTTGCCAGAGCGTCTCAGAGTAGCGTTCACCAGCGTCATGTTGTGCAAACCTGCAATTTATACATCCGCCCCAGGCATTAGGCCTGGCTGATGATATGCAAGAGGCCCCAGTACCATCCTCCCAATCCTCTATACCGTCATCAGCAGAGCACAAACCCTATGAGGTTTACTTCCAAGGCAAATGTTTAATTCTATTGCCCTGTTATGGCTAGTGTTTGCCTGCTTATCAGACTACTGAGACAGTTTGTTTTTAAGACAATGGTGTTATTGGGTGTTGACTGTATGTGTCTCCCTGCCACCTCTACTTTCACCCAGACTCTTCAAACAACAGTCTAGTTCTTTGGAACTTTCATACTGTACATACATAATTTTGCAAACCATTATCTCTTTGAAAACATCATACTTTCACATTTTTGAACAACACAAAAGTAAAATATTATGTTTTCTGTCAATTCATTGTTGTTAATTGAGAAAGATATATGTCAGAAAGCTGACATATATTTTAATGTTAGATCAAGCTGATGAACAACAAGGACATTGTTTGTGCTTATCATCAGCAGGGACTGAGCTTATTAACACTAAAGGAAGTATTATACCATAAGGAGCAAAACATAATGAAAAAATGCTTGTGAGGGAAATTCCCGTTTCACCTGTATAATTGTCCCTAATACAAGGCCATGGCACCAAAGAAGTTGCTCAAGAACAAAAAGGTTAATGTCAGATAATCTGTGGCAGTATTTGAAAATGGGATTTTACAGCTGTCATCTAACCAATCTGAACAACCATGAGCAAATCTGCCCTTATAAATGGGCCAAAATCATAATTACATGTTGTACAACATATTACATACCAAAATACTTGCAGCTGTTATTGCAAAGAAGGGTCGCTCAAGCTTCCATATGCAAGCAACATACACTTCCGGAACCATAAACTAAGCAAGTGTAGTTCAGCTGGCCCGCAATCATAAGTGTTGCCCTCCCAAAATTTGAACCCAGGTCACCCATGTGGAAGGCTGTGTCATTAAACACTACAACCGAGAACTGTAAATGGGACGGGGGTCAATATAAAGTCTTGTGTCTACCCTGAACAAATCCTCTTTTGCCACTGGCTGTTTTAACAGCTAATTAGCCATTTGTGAATGATATTGATACAGAAAAACTGACCAACGTTTCTTACTATGTTTACCTATGTATGCCGTTTGCCAATGGCTGTTTTAACAGCGTATTAACCAGTAATTGGCTTTACCAGTATCTACTAAGTTACTGGAATAGTCAAGAATTGAGCAATTGCTAGCGATTCTGCCAAAGCTATTTCATTAATTTGCATTAAAAACATTTTTTTTTCTTTCATAGCATAACAAAGTACATTTTCTTTCATATGTGAATGACATAGATACAATAACTATCAATAAGAGGTGACGATAACTAAACTTTTCATCAATTCAAAAGATGAGAGAATCGTGGAATGTACCAGAAATAGTTGCGGCCCACAAATAAAATGCATAAATGCCGTTGCACTTAATAGATTCAAACTTCCACGTGAAAGGCACTGTCTTAAACCATTGCGCTATGGAATTACACGTTCCAGCCACAAATAAGCTTTGAATATGTGTTCTTACATGTAGTTTTTATGAAGTGTTACCAATCTTTTTAAGGTGGATTAGAGTGGTCTCCTCCAGGTTAAGTCGGAAATAAAGACTTGAAATCAGATGCCCTTTAAAAAATTACTGTTAAGTAAAATATTAGGTCTTTGTTCTTTTCATTACTGTTTATTCTACCTCTTTCAGTTTAACTTCTATTAATAATTACTATTTAAAGGGAGGAGTTCCAATTACCTTCTAGCTGTGCTGAGTGATATTGAAGACTCACTGCAAATATAGGTGGAGGAGATAAATAGTTACAGTGGCAAGCAAGCATGTCTAGTGAAGTTTGTGTCCAGCTAAGTTTTGTATTTGATTTCAGTTTATCAAGTCTCATCTCCTGTCAGTAAAAGCACTCGTGGACACTTTGCCTTAAGATCCGGCCATTAGTTTGTCAATAGCTACAGAAAAGTAGGCTAGAGAGTAATGGAGGATCATGAAGGATCATAAAATATAGATGATATGGTTACATTATATGTGCAGTACCACAAGAAAGAGTAGCCACATTATTTTAATTATCTGTGATTGAGGGAAAAACGGCTACTTTCAGGTGCTAAGATGTATCTGTTTGTCACTTAGTGTGAAGCACTCTTCTCTAAACACAGCTATTGATAAGGCCTGCTCCCTCACTGTAGTTGCAGGGATGGCTAAGAGGCTGGAGTGGATGGAGACAAGGGAGTGGTCATGCACTGACAGTTGCACACACACACAGCACTACACACAGAGGCCTATCGCACTCGAAACAGGTAAATCACCTCCAACATTTCTTCATAACAGTTTCCAACAGTTTCTCTAGCAGCATCTGGTCTCCCATCCAGGGACAATGGGATGGGGTGTATAGTTCATTACTACTGGGAAATGAGCTAAAGCACATCAGCAAAATACAATGTACAAATTTGAATGTAATAAGGCCATGTTTTTCACAGATGGAGGATGAGTATGTCAATTGCTCATCTGACAGTGTGATTTTCAGCTTTGATTTTCACAATCAGTACTGACTTCATAAACTGACCAGTAGTATAGACAAGAGACAATCCAGCTATCTTCAGTACCTTTTTGTTTACTTTGCCTGTCTAAAATTGATTACTTCAAGGATTATCTGGTATGGCTGAAACCGATGTCAAACGCTTTGTTGCAAACTGTTAGCTTCCTGTTCTGATGTCCAAGAACAAGAAGTTATGAAACCAAAAGTCAGGGGAGAGCCTTGTTCTTGGACATCAGAACAGGAAGCTAACAAAACACTGATTTTACATGTGACAACTCCACAGAGCAGTAAAAGTTACTGAATATTTTAATTATCATTAAATCGATGTAAAACAATTGGCACAACCATCTTAGTCACATGATTTTAATCAATACAATTTTGGTTAGATTCTAAAGCAACATTTGACACATTTCCCACCACCACAAAAACACATTTTGGAATTGGTTGTAGAACACTACAATCACATTCCGCCAGTACATTTCTAGATACTTTTTGAATTTTTGACTAGAAGTTTTTCCTTTATTTTGGCAAATAAACTGTAGCATGCTACTAAAGCTAGTGGGGACTGATTAGGCACATCCACCCAGGAAGTAGGTTTAATCGCCTAATACTCACATAGTATTTTCAAAATGGTTTGTGATAGAGATTTGTTTTTCTTCGCTGTTTTTTTGAGTCTCTGCTGAAAATGGCCATATGCATTGTCTTTACGTGGCACATTTCCTGGTTGTCGCCTTCCATCCAATGCAACCTAACCCTAAGGTGCACCTGACCAATGAAAGGGTTGCTGATCTTCGAAATTCACTACTCCATCGGCCAATGAAAGGATGCTGCTAGGCAGAATATTTTCTTTTTCCCAAGGACAGTGTAACGTATTCTAGCTAATCGAAAGGACTATGTAGGCATGTCCATTTCGGTTGGTACACCGAGTGGTCTCGCAATTTTTTCCGGAGCTGTATTAACCATAAAATAATGTAATACAAATGTGATCATTATAGATATTGTCTGCTTTGTATATTTGGAATGGGAGAATTGTTCCACATGGTTGTTTGGTCTGATATCAATAATAAGTTAAAAGATAATGGGTGTCAAAAACATATTGAACTGCTTGCACAAAAGGTGAATTAATTTATTCTTCTGTTCACATTTATTGTACAACAAAGTATATTTGTGTAAGAAAAAGGGTTTGCAAAGAAAAAAATGTATTGAAGAAATGTTCCACATGGTGTTGTGGACAGAATTCAATCATGTATAGAATAAATGTTTTGAAAATGATTTACTTTCTTGTGCAATTTTCACTCAGATACTACCTTAAGTACATTCTTACACTAGCTGAGGTTATTTGGAATCATGTGATGCCAAATGCATGATGATCCATAAACATTACATACTTTTTAAAAGGCCTGAATGTAAAAGTAGTGAAAACAGAAAAAACTTAGACCCCTAGGTTAATTAAAGCTATACTGCAGAGCTGTCAACCCACTTATTTATTCTTTAAAGTAGATACAAAATATTTTAAAGATGGCTTATTACCAACTATTAACTATAAGTTGGGTATAGCTTTTTCACCATCTGTCTGTCTCATATCATTGTGTTGTATTCCTCATCTGCAGTCTGATGTGGTCTGGGTATCCTCCTCTGGGCTTGGAAAAAATGGCTGAATTAATTATGGTCATTGTGGTTAATTATCACGTTTCTGTGCTGAATTAGGTTGAATACTTGTCTAATGAAAACTACCGCCCAGTGCTACATTCTTGACCTAATTTCTCTTGTGAATGATTCGATTTATCCCAAGAGAAAAAATGTGCTGGTCTCACCAAGAAAAAATTAAATGGAGATCAAGTAATTGAATCAATGTCAGTAAATTAATTGTTTAATAACCGGAAATACTGTGCATTTTGGTTAATCACTCAGCAGTATATAACAGTCATGCTCGCATGCCCGAACACACACGCACACATTCAGACCCTACCTTCCCCAGTAGGGTGTACACACTAATATACATTTTTCTTCATCCAGATGTATTGTTCACAATCTTCCCACAGCCTCCACATACCACCATGAACAATCACATGCAGAATGGTTACTATACTTAAGCACAGGGTTGCATTGCCCAATGTCTTGTTTCTCTCAAGGAAACTGTATAAATAAGAAGAGGCTGTTCCTATAGTGAATGCAGTAACATTATTCGGTTCAGTAAAAGTTTATCAAAAGAGTTTCATATTTAAATAGATCAGTCTTAATTAAAAAAAAATCTTCTGACATTAATAGATGGAAAATTCATACAAACAACATCACTAAATAATCGACACATGGCTTAAAGCCATAAAATGCTAGAGTGGTGGCAAGGTTCTGAACACTTGCCAATCCATGTTTCTCTGTTCTTTTTTTCCAGATAAGAAAGGTTATTCACAGATGAGGCAACTCTTATCTAAAGGAGAGCAGACCTGCAGTATGATCGTCAGTGTTTCTGCAGAGCCAGTGTTGAGCCTGAGACCTGCCTAAATGGCCACTGAGGCAGCACCATCCAAGCTCGGCTAAGGGACAAGAGAATCCTCCAGATAACTCGACAAGGGGGCTCACATATCACCAGGCAAAATCTTCCAGAGACCTAAACCGTCTCCGTCTTTGCTCTGTGTGGATCAAGTATTGTGTGGCGAGCTCTACTGGGGGGCCCTTTATTGCAACCACTAGCTCCACCAGAGGGCGCACTCCTATCTGTCTGACAACTGAGAAAACCCTCTGGCTGTTGGAAAACACATGTTTGACGTGATTGTATGTGACCGACCGTCGCCGTGCCATCCTGCTGATCCACCATGCAGTGGAGACGGCGGCACTGCTGCCCTATCAAGATGACCTGGACCGTGAAGCGCTCACTCTTCCGGACCCATGTGGCAGGCCTCCTATCCCTAGCGCTCCTCTTCACACTCTTCCTATTCATCAGTCACCAGGACTGGCTGCCAGGCCGGAGCGCACCCCGGGACAACCCATTGGCCTACACAGTTAAGGGCTTACGCTCGGCCAAGGCTGAGGCTAACCAGAGCCTGAGTCTGCGAAGCTTGTGGAGGGAGATGGGCTACGTACCTCCCAAGCCCCAGCTCAACCTCAGCTCCCAGCAGAGTGAGGGTGGTGGTGGAATCATGGTTGGTGTAACAGGACTGGAGAACTCGATGAGTGCCAACAACAGTTTACAGCAGGAGATGGGTGTGGGAGGGAGGCTCAATGCTCAGCCCTACCGTTACATCCTCAATGAGCCATTCAAGTGCCGAGACAGCAACCCGTTTCTTGTGCTGCTGATTGCTGCAGAGCCGGGACAGTCAGAGGCCAGGAACGCTATCCGGCAGACGTGGGGCAATGAGAGCGTGGCCATGGGCTTGGGTTTTGTCCGACTTTTCCTGCTGGGTCTGGGGCAGAGCATGGACAGGTACACCCAGAATGCCATCGAAGAGGAGAGCCGAGTCTACAATGACATAATTCAGCAAGACTACCAAGACACATACTACAACCTCACCATCAAAACCCTAATGGGCATGAACTGGGTGGCCAGCCACTGCCCGCAGGCACGCTACGTCATGAAGACAGACAGTGATATGTTTGTCAACACTGAGTATCTCATCCAAAAGCTTCTGAAGCCGGAGCTGCCGCCCAAACAGAGTTACTTCACAGGCTATCTGATGAGAGGATATGCGCCGAACCGCAACAAGGACAGCAAGTGGTACATGCCTCCAGAGCTGTACCCTAGTGAAAGGTACCCCATCTTCTGCTCAGGGACGGGGTATGTGTTCTCTGGGGACATGGCAGAGAGAATATATCAGGCATCTCTCAGCATAAGAAGACTGCACCTGGAGGACGTTTACGTGGGTATCTGCCTGGCTAAGCTCCGCATCGACCCCACACCACCACCTAATGAGTTCCTCTTCAACCACTGGAGGGTGTCCTATTCCAGCTGTAAGTACAGCCACCTCATCACCTCTCACCAGTTCCAGCCCAACGAACTGGTAAAATACTGGAACCACTTACAGACCAACAAACACAATGCCTGCATTAACATGGCCAAGGAGAAGAACGGACGGTATAGACACAGGAAATACCATGCAGAGAGACCTCAGTAATGAGAACTGATGTGATTGTACTTCCGGAGGTAAGAGGTGAAAATAGAAGGAAGCAGAGTATGGGCTGAATCTAGGAAGGGCATGTTACAAGAGTCCAGCACACTATCTGGAAAACAGCACATTGTTTTTAGTATTGTGTACAGTTGATTAAAACTATTTTTTTAATTTGAGAGAGATGTTATGTATTGTAAACCTGTTGAAAACTCTTGTTTGAAGGGCAGTGAAATTCCATGTTTATGTGCAATATGAAGCATGTATACAAAACATTCTAAAATTACGAGGTGGGAAGTCTGCCACTTTCTGGTGCCAATACAATAATTAGAAGATAGAAACCCGGTGGTTAATAGGGTTTTGTTATATAACGGGTAGGTCACGAGCTGTTAAGCGAATTCTATCAAAGACTCATAAAAAACATTTAACTTAAAGAGTATTTACACGGGAGGGAAAAAGGAAAGAAATGTATCACTACCTACAAAACCATAAGAATATATGTATGACCCGTAATGCTGCCCTTTTTCTCAATGTTTACTTTACAGAATGAACAGAAAGTATTATGTAAGTGTTGTTTACCTGTTAATATGCCATATATTATATTTACAACTAAGGTGAAAGCACTCAGAATCACAACTGACAGAAAGGACTGAGATTGTATTTTCTAAAGCTTTACATTGAGTTAATATGATGAGTCTGCACTTGAGGCAAATGTGCAATGAAATAAATACCAATTAAATTAAATGTATTGAATTAAAAAAATGTTTTTAATGTTTCTTTTGCCTTTGTTATAATTTGAACGCCAAAAAACCTGAAACTCTTCACGACAGAAATATACATTTCGATTATATATTTATATTTTATAAATGTCACCTTTCTATTTATATTTTACTTATACTTTACATTTTGCTTATCCAAACAAACTACAGTAAGTACATACATTTTAAAAGAAAAGGGTGAAAGAATCGCAGTTTAGGAGTGCATTCTAATCAATTTATCAGCATAAAATGGCATTGCTGGTCAGACAAATTAATAATAAACATAAAAAGTAAAAAAAAGGCAATAGTAAGTTGGTGACAGTGGAACTTTTATTTTATAAAGCCCTTTTTACATCAGCAGTTGTCACATAGTGTTACTATGTTAAGTACTGTATGAAAAGGTGAGTTTTCAGAAGTTTTTTGATTGGTAGATATACAGTGGATTTAAGAAGTCTACACACCCCTGTTAAAATCCCAGGTGTTTGTGTTGTAAAAAAATTAGAGTGAAAAACAAAGTGAAATCTTTGAGGGGGAAAAATGAAAAACAAAAACCTTACAATAAGTTTGTTGCATAAGTGTTCACACCCTCTTATAACTGGGGATGTGGCTTCTCTTTCCATACATTTTGGAGGAATGTCCAGTTCTTGGTCATGTCTTTGTTGTGCCATATTTGCTCCACTTGATTTTGACTGTCTTCACTGTGTTCCATGGTATATCTAATGCTTTGGAAATTATTTTGGACCCTTCTCCTGAGTTTCCAAAGCATCAGAGGGATCTCATTGTTGAAAGAAATCAGTCAGGAGAAGGTTCCAAAATAATTTTAACAGGGGTGTGTAAATACACTGTATATCTACCTATCAAAAAACTTCTGAAAACTCACCTTTTCATACAGTACTTAACATAGTACCTCACACTATCTGACGACTGCTGATGTAAAAAGGGCTTTATAAAATAAAACTGATAGTTCCACTGCCACCACCTTTCTATTGCCTTTTTTTAACTTTTTATGTTTATTATTAATTTGTCTTACCGGCAATGCCATTTTATGCTGATAAATTGATTAGAATGCACTCCTAAACTGCGATTCTTTCACCTTTCTCTTTTAAAATGTAAACATATAAGCATTTCAACAGGGGTGTTTAGACTTTTTATATCCACTGTAGGTTGATTGTGATCCTAGTCTCCAAAGGGAAGCTGGCTCCACCATTGATGTGACAGCACAGAGAATAGCTTTGAATATGTGGATCAGGAACTGACAAAAAGGGGTAAGGTGGGGCAAAACCCAGATGAGGTTGAACAATGAGTCCAGGAAGGGATGTATGCAGTGCTTAATTTGTAAATCAGGAGGTCCTGGAACACATTAGGGAACGTGACACAGATGGATCAGGTGGGCATACATTTATCATAAAGCGTAATTCTGTTGGCCAAGGTGGGTGGTTGGGGATTAAGCATTTCTTTTCACCTGCTAGCACCAGCAGGTTTACTCAGTGAATGGAGCAAATCGATCACAATGAAGAACATCAGTAGCGAAAATTGCAGGCATTAAAAGGCAAAAACTTTCACAATCTTGTCAGGCAGTGCAAAAGCACCATATTTACAGTGCAAATCACACACAGTTTGGGAAAACAAAAAGTAATAGGTGACAGATAAAAGAACTGTGGAATATAGGTCCTGGAACAAACTGAGAAAATCTGGATGTACAGTTCCTGTAGGTTTTGGGCATTGCCCATAGGTAGGGAGCTCTTCTTGTGGCTCCATATGCAAGATTTGAATTTGATTTGAGCTTTAACTGGAAGCCAGTGTAGAGTGTGAAGAAGCAGTATGACATGGTAGAACATAGGAAGGTTCAACACCACGCAAGCCACAGCATTCTTAATGAGTTGCAGGGGTTTGGCTGTACATGCAGGAAGCACCACCAAGAATGATATGCAGTAATCCAGAGTGCCTGGCTAAGTACCTGTACTGCTTTCTTGAGTGAGTCAGGGTCATACTCTATGAATGTTGTAAAGCATGAACCGACAGAGTGAGTAACTGCCTTGATGTTAGCAAAGACCAAAAGCATGTCATGTATGGTTCTTTGCTCTCTGGGAGGAGTTCACTGTGCAGTTGTCAACAATGAACATGTCCTGGAGCCAACAGGCCTTTCCACAAAAAAAGAACAAATCAGTCTAGTCCAGGTTAAGCTTGAGGTGGTGGGCCAATGTTCATGCAGAGATGCATGTTAACACCTAGGTGGCAGAAGCGGGGAGGGGGAAAATAGCTGAGTGTCATCGGCATTGCAGAGACAGGATAAAACATGTGATATAATAGAGCCAAGAGACTTAGTGTAGAGAGAGGCTAGGGTCAAGAACCAAGCCTTGGGGAACACCAGTAGTAAGAGTCCGTGTGACAATCACCAACTGTCTCCACGTCACCTGGTCCTTCCAGATAAGAAGCAATCCAACAGTGAGCAGAACCTAAGATTTTCAAATCAGAGAGGGTGGAAAGTAGGTTGCTATGATTCTCAGTGTAGTGTCAAAGGCAGCAGATAGATCAAGAAAGATGAGAACAGAAGAAAGTTAGCTTAGGCAGTGTGAAAAGCTTCCATCACATAGAAGAGAGCAGTCTCCATGAAGTGGAACCTTTTCATTCCTGACTGGTTAGGGTCAAGGAGATTGTTCAGACAGAGGTAAGAAGATAGTTGGTTGGAGACAGTGCACTCTAGTGTTGATTTCTTTAAAAATGGTCTTCTGGGACACAGCCAATGCTCAACAAAGTGTTGATGGGGGAGGTAAGAAATTCGAGGTCTCCTGATATGGTTTGGAGATGGGAAGGGAAAGGGTCAAGAGGGCATGATGTTGTGCAGCTAGCCATCAGTAGCTACAGCAGTTAATGCATGATTACGTTTTACGTGTGAGTGACCTGTGAGCCAGTAAGGCTAAGTGAATGTGGTATATGATGGACATCATCAACCTTCTTTTGAAAATGTTTGAAATATTCATTTGCAGCGAAGATGGTGGGAAAGAGGTGGGCGGTTAAGTAGTAAGGAGACTGCAGAAAATAGTTTCCTGAGGTTATTCCCAGATTATGATTCACCCAATAGATGGTGAGTCATAATTTCAGTTCATTGAGGAAGTCACCAAGAGAACATGCTGGACAATAGTTGACAACAATGCTAAGCTTTAATGAAAAGGTCAAACTGACAAAACGGAATTGAATATAGGAAATATAGGAAAGCAAAATGGACAAGACAGAATCTCCAATTTGAAGAAACAAGTAGTCTTGTGCTGCCACCGCAGTGAACAGATGCTTTGGGAAAATGGGATAACATAGTCAGGTGAAGAGATTGGCAGTATTTTCTTGGGTAATCCACGTTTCTGTCAGGGACAGGAAGGTAACATAGGCCAATATGAATTTAGCCTGTTGACAGCAGATTGACAATTGCAAACACTGCCATATAGCAGGTATTCCACATGGGTTGTCCGGATAGGTAACACAAAATTAGAAAGAATTAAAAAAAAACTGTAGAAGTGACGAGGAGACAGGCAGACAGGGATGAGAAAGAGACACTGCGCGAAACAGCAATATCTTACATAGGAGAACAGATATGTACGACAGGACCAGTGACTGGATATCTTCATCTCTTACCTTCCTCAAATAACTCTGCAGATCAACTCTGACAAATTTTCTTGTTTTCTATATAGTCTTTGTTTAAGGTGCTGGGCAAGCTGCTGCATGACAAGCTGCCGCTCCGCTGGAGGGAATGAAGAAGCCTACATACCAACATTATTTGAAAGCAGGCAAGGGAGGACCAAAGCCCAACCCTACTAGCCTGACTGTGAAATAACAAAGCAAAGACAGCCAGAATCAATGCAACTGCTAAACAACTTCACAGATTAACTGGCCTATTGAAAACAAAAACAAAGTTATTGATTGCTTCCAACTAGCAAAACAAAGCCAACATAGCAAAAAGAAAAGGTACTTAAATTCTTCTGAGTACAGTAGATTATCCAAGCTCCAATACAACAACACTCATAATTAAAGCATTCCAAACGAACCATCCAATTAACAAAGGTTGCAAATTGACAAAACGCTCCAGGGGGCATACATACATATGTATAAACCATGGTGTGACGGCTCCTCCACGTGGCACTGTGTGCTCTCTACCTCTCCATTGCTCCACCTCGACGGTGTTCAAACCACCGCCTGGAGCAGATGGCAGTAGGACACACTTGACACCCACACACCTGTTTTCAGTTAACAATTATGATGTCTATTTAGGTTTCTCGTTTTCTCCTGTATCTCACGGATTATTGTGTCTATGTAGTGACCATGTAGTGCTGTGTTTTTTCGTATAAAAAGAAGAACATATATTTTTTATTTCTGTGTGCTGGTGGCGGTGTTGGACAGGAAGGGGGTGAGTAGCCAGGCAGCAAAGGCTGGCACAGTAGGTGCCTTGCGTTTGCATACCAAGCCCTTTCTGTTGCTCAGTGGTATTGTCTGGTGGCTTTCCCTCATAAATCCACAGCCCTGATTGACTCCGGAGCTGCAGGGGAACTTCATCGACCATTCCCTGGTCTTTGCTCACAGGCTGCCGTTGCACCATTTGAGGTCCTCGATGCCCATCCAGGCTCTAGATTGCTGTCCCGTGGGGTCCGGTTCCATTACCCACATGACCTGCCCGCTCACTTTCACTATCAATGCCTGCCATTGAGAAAGCCTGGAACTAATGGTGATGACGTCATCTATAAACACCATCTTCCTGAGTCTTCTGTGGCTCCTGAGACACAACCCCAACATCACCTGGAGTGGCGGAAGACCTGCCTAACCATTATGTGTGGAGCAATGTTGGTAGAAAGCCTGGAGGGTGCCCTCCCAGCCAATATCTCGCCAGAGTACATGTTTTCCAGCGACAAAGCCAGTTGTCTCCCTCCTCACCGTTCCTGGGACTGCACAATTGACCTCATACCAGAAGCCACGCCCACCAAAAGCTGGCTACACCCCCTCTCGGGAAGCATCTTCTTCGTCAAGAAGGATGGGGGGCTTTGGCCCTTTGTTGAACAACATGATTGAATACAAGTACCCGATACCCCTTGTCCCATTGGCCATTGAGCAGCTGAGGGGGTCGTGCTTCTTTACTTTACTCGACCTTCAGAGCAACTACAACCAGATGTGGATCCAGGTGGGAGAAAAGTGAAAGACAACCTTCTGCACGGTGTTCAGCCACTGGGAATTTAGTCACGCCATATGGGCTAGCCAACGCCCCTGCTGTGTTCCAGTCCATCCTCAACAAGGTGTTCCGGGATATGTTGGGGAGGTATGTGGTAGTCTATATTGACGACATCCTGGTGTACTCCCCAACGCACCCGGAGCATGTGACCCACGTCTGTGCTGTCCTAGAACGTCTACTTGACCACCAGCTTTATATGTTCTCATTCTACCAGCCAACCGTCTCCTTCCTGTGGTACCACTGCACCGAAGGGCATCCACATGGAGGAGCTGAGGACGGAGGCATTGAGGTCATGGCCAGTCCCAAAGACCATCAAGGAACTACAGGCGTTCATCGGATTTGCCAACTTTTACAGCTTGTTCATCAGGGGATTCAGCACCATAGCTGCACCACTCACGTCACTGCTGAAAGGCCAACAAGAGTGCTTCCACTGGACCCCGGCGGCAGAGAAGGCTACCAGGAGAGCAGATTCACCACCACTCCCCTGCCTCACCATCCAGACCCATTAAAGCCCTTCCTGGTCAAGGTAGACGCATTCGAAGTCAGGGTGGGGGTGGTCATCTCCCAGTAACAGGGGACTTCTCCCAGGCTCCACCCTTGTGCGTACTTCTCCAGAAAACTAACTGTTGCAGAGAGCAACGATGTGGGTGACGGAGCTACTGGCAATGAAGTTGGCACTGGAGTAGAGACACTGGCTTGAGCGTGTTCAGGAGCCATTCACAGTCCTGACAGACCAACAGAACCTCGAACACATCAGGGCTGCATGGTACCTCAACCCCAACCTGGACAAATAGACCCTGTTCTTCGAGCGCTTCCTGCTTACCCTGAGTTACCGACCGGGTGCGAAGAATGTTAGGGCGGACGCACTCTCCCATCTACACGACCGGGGGGCAGAACTGCCAAGGGACACACCCATCCTGCCCCCCACACACCCATCCTGCATTGTGGGTCCCATCTCCTGGGACATTGACACTGACATCCAGTGGGCAGGGAGACCGGACGCTGCATCGGCAACAGAGCCCCATGGACAAGACCTACAGTGCGCGCGACCAGACACCAAGGCTTCAACTGGATACTGGAGGCGTGCCAGGAGAAGTCTTACTTCCTCAGGTCTTACTGCCACGACAGATCAGGTAAGAGGGCCCGTTTTCTTCTCTGGGTGGACTATGTTTAGAACTCCCTGTGCCATTCCTCCACAGGACTCACCCCCTTCCAGACGGTCCTCAGTTTCCAGCCCCCATTGTGCACCTGGGTAGGGGGTTCCAGTCACATCCAGACCATGGAGGAGTGGTTCAGGAAGTCTGATGAGGTCTGGTCTGCCAACCATATCCACCTGCAGGAGGTAGTTCAGTAGCAGAATGTGCAGGCGGATCGGCAGCGGAGCGATGCTCCTTAGTTCTGTCCGGGTGACATGGCGTTGTTGTCCACGAGGGACCTCCCGCTCCATTTGTCGGAAGCTGGGTCTCCGGTACGTGGAGACATTCAAGGTAATCAAGAAGGTAAAGGATGTCACATATGAACTCCGACTGGCTCCACTATACACTAATATCTCTCCCACTTTCCACCTCTCTCTCCTCAGGCCTGTGGTTCGTGGGGGGATTCTGCTGGGGGAATCCGGTCCTGCAGGGTCCCCTCTGCTGCCAGTAGAGGTAGCTGGGGTCTGGCGTACAAGGTAGAGGTGATTCTGGACACCAGGCAATGGTAGGGAGTGGGGGTGTATTGTGATGGGGGGTACTGCGTGCTCTCCACCTCGTTTTAGTTTGACCTGCCGGCTGGAGCAAATGGCAGCAACACACACTTCACACCCACACACCTGTTTTTAGTTATCAATTATGTCAATTTAGGTTTCTCATTTTCACCCACACAGGGCCTACCCTGAGGTCTCCTCCCAGCTGGACGTGCCTGTCTGCATTTCTAATCTCAATTGGCAGATTATTCCACAGTAGTGGAGTTATATGAGAAAAAGCCTTGCCTCCAGCTGTTGGTTTAGAAATTCTAGGTACAATTGGAAATCCTGTATCTTACGATCTTAGGTTACATGTGGGTATCCAAGTTATTGTTTCTAGTTAGGATTCCAGCAGTGTTCCGCACTAATTGAAGTTGTTTTATTAATTCATCAGGGTAACCGAAGAGCATTACAGTAATCTAATATCGATGTGCCAAAAGCATGGATTTGTTTTTCGGCATCGGTTTAGGATTAAAACGTTTCTTTTTTTGTAATGTCTCGAAGGAGGAAAAAAGCAGCTCTTGAGATGTATTTTATATGTTCATTGAACAAGAGATCAGGGTCGAGGGTAATGCCGAGATTTTTCAGGTTTTTGGGATACAGCCATACAACCGTCCAGGTTCACTTGCAAGCTCTGACGACAAAATTATTTGTTTCTACGGTCCTAAAACGAGCATTTCTGTTTTTTTTTATTTTAAAAGCAAGATATTCTCAGTCATCCACATCCTAATATCTGAAACACATGCTCCCAAATTAGCTAATTTTAGGGCTTCTCCATTCTTCATCGAAATACATAGCTGTGTGTCATCTGCATAACAGTGAAAATTGACATTGTGATTCCAGATTACATCACCAAGAGGCAGCATATATAGTGAAAACAATAATGGGCCAAAACAAAACATACCTTTCATTTGTCAGAGGACATGCCATCCACTCATATAAACCGATATCTTTCAGATAAATAAGATGTAAACCAGGCTAGAACGTGTCCACTTAGCCCAATATGAGCTTCCAGTCTCTCTAACAGAAGGGAGTGATCATAAGTGTCCAAGGTAGCACTAAGATCAAGAAGCAACAGCATGGAAGGGAAACCTTTGTCTGAGGCCACTGGAAGGTTGTTTGTTACCTCCACGAGTGCAGTTGCAGTGATCGGGTCTGAAACCGGACTGGAGCATTTTATTAATGTTATTTGTCTTCAGAAAGGCATTCATTTGTAGGGATTTTTGAGAGGAATGGGTGGTTCGATATTAGCCTATTATTGTTTAATACCAGTGCGAAATCCACATATCCGCGGAAGAATCGCATACTGTATATTTGTATTTATTGATTGTGAATGGTTATAGAAATTAAATTTCATTCCAATGAAGCAATTGACGTAAGGTTTGTGTTCCTAAGTGCATCACAGCCTACGTAAGACCACCACAGAGTTGCACCTAAAATGGCGGCAATTACGCACTTCATGTAATGGAGCTTAGTTGCATCTGCTGTTTAGAGGTCTAATCTTTATATCTGGATCCAAGGTAGGTTTTTCAGAAGAGGCTTTGATTCCACTATATTTTATGAGTTTGGTACACATCTGGTGGATAGGGAGCAATTTATTACATTCAAAATTGGCTGAACTAGCACTGGAAGTATCTCCTTAAATAGTTTTGTTGGAATTGGGTCTAGTTGATCATTTGTGGGTTTAGAACTCATTACTAACATAGTGAATGTGTCGCGTGATACAGGGCCAAAAAAATAAAGTGTCCCCATTGACACCAGGTCAGAAAGGTTCTGGGTATACTGAGATTTTGAGGACTATATCAATTTAAGGAGAAGTCAAGTTTTTTGATTTCATCAAACATGAAACTAAGCCTAGTTCAGCTGGCACTCTCAAGATTCAAACCCAGGTCACTCACATGGAAGGCTGTATCATTAACCATTATACCACAGAGCCGTACACAATTGCTGGGTGTCATAGCCTTATGTCTACCCGGAACAAATCCTCTTTTGCCACTGGCTGTTTTAACAGCTAATTGGCCATTTGTGAATGATATTGACACAGTAAAACTGACCAACGTTTTTATTAAGTTCACCTCAATCACAAATAGCGTCTATTAACTGTATGGCGTTTGCCACGGGCCGTTTTAACAGTGTTTTAGCCAGTAATAAGCTTTAATTCAGTTACTTATCATGCCCAATACCTATCACAACATAGTCTTTTTTTCCATTTGCGAATGACATTGATACAATAACTATCAATGTTTTCATCCAGTCAACAGATGAGGAATGTACCAGAAATAGTCATAATTCTGGATAACATAGTTTTATAGCGGCCCACAAATAGAATGTATAAATGCCGTTGCACTCAATAGATTAAAACGTAGATCTTCCACGTGAAAGCACTTACTTTAACCACTACGCCACGGAATTACATGTATCAGCAGTCGCTAGACACCATTGATTATTGTGTTAAACTGACTGACATTTCTTATTACATTTACCTCCATCATAGCGTCAATGAACTGTATGTCTTTTCACACTGGCTATTTTAACAGCTTATTAGCCAGTAATAGGCTTACTAGTATCTACTATCTACCTAGGATTATTCCTAAGACTTGAGCAATTGCTTGCGAGACTGAAGATGAACTTTTCCATGCCAGAAAAAGTCGCAATATAACCATATACAGTTTGAGTTAATAAGGCTTACTATAACGTAACTACTGTATGTTGTAGCCAGCAAATGTGTTTGTTCTATCCTGACCCAAAAGGCATGCACGGATGCGTATTTCGAAAATCCATCAGAAAAAGTCGCAATATAACCGAACATGAGACCTATAGTTTGCAGGTCCGCATTGCTAACCACTGTGCTAATTATCAAGGGGTACTCAATCACTCACTCAGTCAGTAAGATACAGTGCCTTGCAAAAGTATTCACCCCCCTTGGCTTGATACCTATTTTGTTGCAATACAGCCTGTTTTTTTTAAATCTGAATTGTATCTGATGGATCAGAACACAATGAGAAAAATATGTACATAAACTATGTTTTATAAATAAAAACAGAAAATTGTCATGTGCTTATGTACACTCACCTAAATGATTATTAAGAACACCCATACACTGTGTTTGACCCCCTTCGCCTTCAGAACTGCCTTAATTCTATGTGGCATTGATTCAACAAGGTGCTGAAAGCATTCTTTAGAAGTATTGGCCCATATTGATAGGATAGCATCTTGCAGTTGATGGAGATTTGTGGGATGCTCATCCAGGGCACGAAGCTCCCATTCCACCACATCCCAAAGATGCTCTATTGGGTTGAGATCTGGTGACTGTGGCGGCCATTTTAGTACAGTGAACTCATTGTCATGTTCAAGAAACCGATCTGAAATGATTCGAGCTTTGTGACATGGTGCTTTATTCTGCTGGAAGTAGCCATCAGAGGATGGGTACATGGTGGCCATAAAGGGATGGACATGGTCAGAAACAATGCTCAGGTAGGCCGTGGCATTTAAACAATGCCCAATTGGCACTAAGGGGCCTAAAGTGTGCCAAGAAAACATCCCCAACACAATTACACCACCACCACCAGCCTGCACAGTGGTAACAAGGCATGATGGATCCATGTTCTCATTCTGTTTACGCCAAATTCTGACTCTACCATCTGAATGTCTCAACAGAAGTCGAGACTCATCAGACCAGGCAACATTTTTCCAGTCTTTAACTGACCAATGTTGGTGAGCTCTTGCACATTGTAGCCTCTTTTTCCTATTTGTAGTGGAGATGAGTGGTACCCGGTGGGGTCTTCTGCTGTTGTAGCCCATCCGCCTCAAGGTTGTGCGTGTTGTGGCTTCACAAATGCTTTGCTGCATACCTCGGTTGTAACGAGTGGTTATTTCAGTCAAAGTTGCTCTTCTATCAGCTTGAATCAGTCAGCCCATTCTCCTCTGACCTCTAGCATCGACAAGGCATTTTCGCCCACAGGACTGCTGCATACTGGATGTTTTTCCCTTTTCACACCATTCTTTTTAAACCCTAGAAATGGTTGTGCGTGAAAATCCCAGTAACTGAGCAGATTGTGAAACTCTCAGACTGGCCCATCTGGCACCAACAACCATGCCACGCTCAAAATTGCTTAAATCACCTTTCTTTCCCATTCTGACATTCAGTTTGGAGTTCAGGAGATTGTCTTGACCAGGACCACACCGCTAAATGCATTGACGCAACTGCCATGTAATTGGTTGATTAGATAATTGCATTAATGAGAAATTGAACAGGTGTTCCCAATAATCCTTTTGGTGAGTGTATTCACCCCTTTTGTTATGAAGCACATGAAAAGCTCTGGTGCAACCAATTATCTTCAGAAGTCACATAATTTGTGAAATGATGTCCACCTGTGTGCAAGTGTCACATGATCTGTCAGTACATATTCACCCAGAGAGGCTGCACACATGCTAGAAGCACCACTAACCAAACACTGCCATGAAGACCCAGGAACTCTCCAAACAAGTAAGGGACAATGTTGTTGAGAAGTACAAGTCAGGGTTAGGTTATAAAAGAATATCCAATCTTTGATGATCCACAGGAGCACTATGAAATCTATCATAAACAAAGGGAAAGAACAAGGCACTGCAGCACACCTCCCAAGAGACGGATGCCAACTAAAACTCAAGGACCGAGCAAGAAGGACATTAATCAAAGAGGCAGCACAGAGACCGAAAGTAACACTGGAGGAGCTGCAGAG
Source organism: Esox niger (assembly GCA_016801105.1). NCBI lineage: Eukaryota > Metazoa > Chordata > Actinopteri > Esociformes > Esocidae > Esox > Esox niger. Next base: position 41,356 of record JACXGJ010004690.1, read on the forward strand.
TTCCACAGCAGACACTGGAGTATCTGTACATAGGACGACAATAAGTACGCTCCATAGAGTTGGGCTTTATGGCAGAGTGGCCAGAAGAAAGCCATTACTTTCAGCAAAAAGCAAAATGGCACATTTTGAGTTTGCAAAAAGGCATGTGGGAGACTCCCAAAATGTATGGAGGAAGGTGCTCTGGTCTTTTCAGCCACCAAAGAAAACGCTATGTCTGGTGCAAACCCGACAGATCACATCACCCAAAGAACACCATCCCCACAGTGAAACATGGTGGTGGCAGCATCATGCTGTGGGTATGCTTTTCAGCAGCCAAAACTGGTCAGAGTTGAGGGAAAGATGGATGGTGCTAAATACAGGGATATTCTTGAGCAAAATCTGTACTACTCTGTGCGTGATTTGAGGCTGGGACGGAGGTTCACCTTCCAGCAGGACAATGACCCCAAACACTGTTAAAGCAACATTTTTAGGGGAAACATGTAAATGTGTTGGAATGGAGTCAAAGCTGTGGTCAGACTAAAAGATTGCTGTTCACAAGCACAAACCATTCAACTTGGAGGAGCTGGAGCAGCTTTGCAAGGAGGAATGTGCAAAAATCCCATTGGTAAGATGTGGCAAGCTCATAGAGACTTATCCAAAGCGATTAGGAGCTGTGATTGCTGCAAAGTATTGACCTTAGTAGATTGCGGCTCTACAAAGTATTGACTTTAGGGGGGTGAATAGTTATGCACATTGACTTTTTCTGTTACTTTGTCCTATTTGTTGTGTGCTTCACAATAAATTTAAAAAATCATCTTCAAAGTTGTGGGCATGTTCCGTAAATTTTATGATGCAAATCCTCAAACAATCCATGTTAATTCCAGGTTGTGAGGCAACAAAACACGAAAAATGCCAAGGGGGTGAATACTTTTGCAAGGCACTGTAGCTGCAATTCTCGTAGCACTAAAACAGTGTGTAAAAGAAGGTTTACATAAGCCGTCTGTCCTCCTCAAGAGTTAATGAGGCCTATTTATTGTTCAGGTGTATCCCATGCCTGTTGCTCAGATTGAATTCACTAAACCTAAAGGACAAACCGCCACTTACGCTGGGAATGATTTAAGACAGGTTTCATTATATCACGTATGAGTACAGCACAGATATACATTGAGTAAACTATGATATTACAATGTCTTGCTTTTTTTAGAAAAGTTTTGGCGCGTTATATGGAAACACTATCACTCAAGCTCAGGAAGTTTTGATAAGTCATTACATTGTACTCCTGACTGGATATCTGACATGGTTAATGCAGTTACTTTGAGTATATTTATATGAATTCCTTATTATTTCAGTTTTAGGTCTCCTTGCAGAACAAAGATGTCACATCGGCAGTTGTGCAGGCTGTAAGTGGTGGCAATCTCAGCTGGGATATGCATATAGTTTAATAAAGGACAAAAATGAACACAGGAAACACTTTACCAGCCACTGCAACCGGGTAAACTGTTTTATACCTAGTATTGAATGTACCACCTATTATAAAGAAACGTTGAAGCCAATATTAACACGCATTTACTGTGGTATGTTTATTTAACATTTATTTATACAGGTCAATTCTCTGTAATTAAAAGACAATGATAGTCTAAGTCAGAAATCGGCAACCTAGATGGGGGTAGTGTGACGGTGAGCTGACGGATTGGTCCGCCATCTCCCGCATTTTCCGGTTCACCAAAAGCCATGAACTCATCCCGGTCCCATTCATTTGTCTTGTCTTGTCAATCATTGTTCACACCAGGTCCCAATCAATCCATTAGTTTAAATGTTTCTCCTCTGCTCCCCTCAGTTGTTAGTCATTGTTCCATGTCACTGTGTTGTCAGAAGTCAGTGGTGAGTCTTGTATCGATGTGTTCATTTTCATTTAGAAGTTTTGCCTCTGTACTCAGTGTTTTCTGTTTTGGTGTTTTGTGTTTGTTTGATAATTAAGAGTACAGACAACTACCCCTACCTGCTCCTGGTCCGTCCTCTACCACTACAAGAACCGTGACAGAATGACTAACCCAAAGGACCATGAAAAAGCAAGCCAAAGGAGGCACAGGCGGAAACCGGCCAAAAGGCAGCCCCAATAACTTTTTGGGGGGGTGCTACACGGGAGCATGATCGACTCCGCGCTGCCCAGAAGCCGCAGCTAGCTCCCCGCGCTGCCCAGAAGCCGCAGCTAGCTCCCCGCGCTGCCCAGAAGCCGCAGCTAGCTCCCCGCGCTGCCCAGAAGCCGCAGCCTGCGCCCCGCGCTGCCCAGCGGACGTCGCCGCCAGGCCCCTCGCACTGCCCAGCGGACGTCTCCGCCGGCCCCTCGC
>JACXGJ010004691.1:0-43753 GCA_016801105.1 Esox niger
CAATCATAAGACAGTAGCAAGCATTTTGCATCTCTTCTCATGACTAATCATTGTACAAGCCTTACACATACAATGGACGTGCAGACCAATAACGAGACAAACCAAGAGAACAACCTTAGTTGTCACCTAACCACATCGCGATGCAGAAATACTGTGGAACAGTCCCGGGAACGGCATCACTACTGCTATCAAGTGGAGGCATGAAGAGGCACGCAGAGGAAAAGCCTGACCTGAGCCCCCAAGCCAGGAAGTGTTTGCAGTCACCCCTGACATGCACATCCTATCCCAAAGAAGAGGTGAACCTGGCAAAGACACTAACAATGGCCTGGTCTGCAAAGACACGGAGACACACTATATCAGTAATACCCAAAAACAACAGCTAGCAGACGGCTTTCCTCCGAGATAACCAAACCCAACAAAAGGAGAAGTGACTAGTTAAATAACCGGCAGGGCTACAGCCAAACAGTTATGATGGGCACTGGCTCTTAAAAAAGGACCATCAAAGGTAACTAACATTGAGCAGTAGGGTTTGGTTAAAAGAGAACGGTTTGGTTTGAGAGGCTAAAGAGGTTGTTGCCCTCTCCTGTCTCAGTGAAGGTGTCAAGGCTTTTCACCGCAGAGTATGAACTTCCTAGCGGTGCCTCGGCTAATGTACATTGCTCTGTGAGGACTCAGCGGGGAGTTGTTGTGACTTGTCCGAGACAGAGGTAGCAGACTAGCAGTAAAAAACAATTCCCTACTTGTCTGGGAGCACTTGAGTCTGCACTGGGTGGATGGTGGTTGAGCACAACGAGCAACCTGAATTTGTACCTGTTATTAGTCCTTTCTAAACACAAGCTACTACTAGGGGTTACCGTGTAGGCTGTCATATAACTATGTACTGACCGTTGTACATGAAGATCGTCAGGCCCATAAAATGCTATTCATATTAATGTTTTTCTGTGGAAAAAACATAACAGAATAGGGGATGGCAGCCATTTGTGGAGTTGAGTTAGTTTCTGCTGCAACTTAGACCAAAAAAATATTATGGTAACTTAGTTGCTCCTTTCAGAAACCTTACAGATAAGACTTAGAATGGGACTCTATTTCAGATACAAATAAGATAAGATCTAATCACTAGCTTGTGCAATAAAGCCGGTAGCTAGAGAGAACACACTGGATAGCTAGCTAACACGCCATCTTTTACATTAGTCATTACAGTTATTGTTCTGGCCAGAAATAAATAAATATATATATATATATATATATATATAAATATATATATAAATATATAAATATATATATATATATATATATATATATATTTTTTTTTTAATTCAGTAACACCAAGGTAAGCTAGTTCAAGGAAAGCATCTCAGAGCTTTTAAGGGGGGCAGCAAGGTGTTCACTAACACAGGTATTTAATTTCTGTCCAAAGACCGAGGGGAACCAATAAGGGCCAAATCACTCCGTTAGGTCAGTGACAACAACGAGGAAAACAATAAAGAAATTGGCATGATTTCAGAACACTGGATGGTGAATGTCGGGAAAGACCTAGTTCATTAGAAATGGTCTAACCAATAGTCATGAATCACAAACTAAGGGTGTATGAGAGGCAGTAAATGGACAATTTGCCAGAGTACACTTCCATTAAACATTGTTTCCACTGATTATCCTTTACCAGGGTTTCTGTTACCAGCTTGGAGTAAGAATAAACATTTTGAATAGGTGAGAAGTAACCTAACCATGAAAACTAGAGACACATGCAGCCTGCATCATTGCAAAAGTGATAAAGCTAACATTTTAAAAACTAGATTTCTTTCCTTTCATTTTAGCTTATCAATGCTCCCACCACCTCCCACTCTGTGAAATGAACCTGCCTCCTCTGCGCTGGTGGGGGAGAAGGAGTGGGCAGACATCAATAATCCACATCTAATGCCTCTCTGCTTCCTCCTCTGGAAGACTGCAGAGAACAGACATCAATAACCAGGCGTAATGCATCTGCACTTCCCGCTCTGGACGGCTGCAGTCTAAATAAAAACAAAGCTGTCTGATTGACTTCAAATAGCTTTCGGTCTCCTGAGTAAAAAAAAAAAGGAATCTACTAAGATTGGGCCTTTTCCGATTGAGCGGAGAGTAGTGTAGAATTAAGGGCGGGTTTCACGGATACAGATTAAGCCCAGTCTGGGACTAGGTAAAACCAAGCTCAATAGAGATCCTCCCACATGATGGTTTATTCCAGGACTAGGCCAAACCGGTGTCCGTGAAGTGGCCCTAAGGGGTGTAAATGAAGAAACCGTAGACGACCTCCTGATGTCTCTCACAGAGCCTTGGACAGACCTCTTCCCCACTGCCTCTGAAGGGAACAGAGTGGTGTGGTATGTCATCTGTCTCCTCTCTCCCGCAACCCCCCCTGCCCTCCTGCACACCCACTCTCTCCCTGCCTTGGCCCGGATCCCTGGCCCCTCCTGGGGCCCCTCCTTGCATGCAGCCCTCTCCGTGCAGCAGGCAGCCTTCTCTCACTGTCGGCGCCCTGCCCAACATGCCTTTCAAGGCCTGCTAGACTGCAGGGCAGACTTTCTGGCTCCACTGCCATTGTTTGCTTGGCTGCTTTGCGCCTCATCCCGGGAGTGGATTAGCATAAGAATACCCATCCACAGTGAGCCTCAGCCTCCAAACCAATCTCTCCCCTTCCTCATCCTTGACTCCTTACTTCATCGTCCTCTTCCTCATCTGCCACTGTTGTCCTTCCACTGCCCTGAGCCACATTCTCCAACATCCATCCTGCTCTCTCCTCCCTTCCAGATTGTAGTAGACGTAAGTCCTTTACTTGTGAGCAAGCAGGGGAGGAGGGATGAGTAACAAGTCAATTTGCAGGGTAATATAACATATGGCGCTGGTCATAAACACCTCAACCTACGGGGCTAGCATATGAGGAATCTCCGCCAACCAACTTGGAACAAGCTTGACAGTATAAACCTGATCCGGCTTCTGTTATTGCACCGTTTTGGGCGACTTTTTTTTTACTAAAAAAGTTAGTGTGTGAGGAAGGGTAACTGCTTTAAGATGTTTCATAATCATCATTGATTAACCTCACCAAAGTCACCCTTTGCCTAATGACTTGTAAAGGATACAATGCAAAGACAAACAGGACACCGCGGTATTGATTAAGTTAAGGAGGAGCACTATAAAAACTAAGGGAAGTCATAAAAGTTGAGAAATATTAGCTGTGCCAACTGTAATTTTTCACTCCTGCCACTTTCAATTTCACCCCTACAGCTTGAGATAGTGAAGAACGCAGGATATATGAAGAGGATAAGACAAACTCTACAGATAGACTAGGGTTTGTTGCCGCAAAACATTACATTAAACGCTGTGGAGTCCAGGGCCTACAACAATTTCACATCAGCATCTGAGACAGGTACATTAGATTCACCAACCATTACTACACGACTGAAATAATACCTCAATAAAAATAAACACCAGAAATATACTTCCTCATATACTCATACTTAAATTCTGAGTATTTTCATGCACCAAAAAAAGTAGGTAAAACACTTGCAACGTTAAGAGCCCAGCGTGACCAACCGACACTCTACCCTCTAACGCCCGAACCTACCTGCATTACCTCCGGCCCTGGGGGTGTTACCGTTGTAGCCTGCAGGCACGGCGTCCCATGTGGCTCAGTTGGTAGACAACGGCGCACACAACACCAGGGATGGGGGTTCAATTCTCACGGGACTGACTGACGTAAGTCAACAACTCACGGTAGAGCAAACTCCAGAAACAGTTAGCTTTTTTACTTGCAACTGTTTTTCAACATGAGCTTAGGGCAGAAATGTAGGCTGAGCTCCAAGGACACACTGCACGTATGGTGTTGAATAAAGCCCACTCCCTCCCGAGTGGAAGGTATGAGAAGGGAGCCATTGTTCCGCAGTGAACAGGCCTCCCAGGATCTGAGGTTATCCCACAGACGGTCAATTACTGGAACCATTGCTAATGCAGTCCCTAATACTCCATGCTTACTCACAGACTCACGCACGCATATGACACCTATGTACATGTCGCTAGCTGCAGTCTGATCAAACAACACTGCCGGGAAGTTAACATTTTACCGCTTGGTTTGGGGTGACATTAGGGTTTTTTGTGATCTTGATAGTAGTTCAAGGAATCTCCCAAACCCCCTCTGATCTTCAGTATAGGCATCCTTTTGGAAATAAAAGGTCCTCAAGGCGGCAGCAGAAAAAAGAAATCTGGGGCAGGCCAATTCGAAAACACTCTGTTCTTTAAATATTGTTTTTCCTTTTACACTGGCTCAGCTCCGGCAAGGTGCCCACTATCACTCCTCCAATTTCCAGGAGCGCTCCAAGGAGCTGCCTGTTTATTTTCCATTACCTGCTTACACATTCCACTGGCAGGACAGCGGAAGGGGGAGCTAGGTAGAGGGGGAGACAGGCTGCTGATAAGAGTTGAGGCTGGGCACTTGACAAAAGCAAACCTCCTGAGAAAAATCATCCTATCATAGGCTAAAATCACTCTTAGCCCAAGCTTAGAGAGGATAGGTCTGTCTGAGGATGGAAAACATTTGTGTAGGAAAAAAATGTAATCAAGAATCCTAGCCTAAGAACTGGTAAAAACGTCATATGTTGTATGTCACCTACCAAGACAAGGAGTGATACATCGACAGATAACATAATATGAACAAAAAAAACGTCTCCTCGCCCCTTGCACCTAAAATACTTGACAATCAACTGCTCTTGTTTGACAGACGGTGTCATCCCAAAACAATGCCAATCTCTGTCATCGCTCTGCTATTACCATAGGGCAGGCAGGAGGTGGTGCATTTGATTAGAACAAAGTTTTTACTGTCGACATTTCACCATTTTGGAATATAATGGGGATTAGGCCAAGCTGTTCAGTGGTTTGATGTGACCACAACACGTAAACGAATCCTAAATATTGACAGACTCTGGTTTGGCATTTAAAAGTCGGCGCTCATCCATCAACCAGACCCCAGTATGACCCCCGCTCCGCGACTGTAGCAGCCACATTTTAAACATGCCATGTGTTAGTCTACATACATATGCCTTCCCCCTTTTAACTGGATCTAGGACTGGACTGTGTTGAAAACCTGACAGAAACCAGAACAATGGAGCAAAGCCAAAGAACCAAAAACCCAGCAGAGACAGTAGAATCCCTCCTGACTAAAAGAACACTAGAGGTGAAGGACTCCCAACAGCACAGAACGAAGGTAGGCAAATCTGTCAGTAAAATAGTTTGCTTCTTCCGTCACAGAGCCAGGAGTCACGCTTCTGGAATTTACGGTCTAGCGCAGAGAACAACCTTCCCTCACAAAAACAAGCCTCCTTGTCAACAGAACCCCTCTCCCTCTTGGAGATCAGCCCGGTGTTGCCCTCATCCTCAACCAACCAGATCTTAGCTGCTTTCTTCAGATGACCCCCTGAAAGTTTTCCCACTATGACAGAGCAGATGAAAGAAAAATCATCCAGTCGTCACCTAGTCATTCACATGACATTTTGTTTAACATTGGCATGTAGCAACAGACCTGGCAAGAGTGTTGTGGGCTTCAAACATGGGATATAAATGCACAACAACTCAATTAGCCCCTTATATGTAATCTGACATCTTTTAACACAAGGTAGCCCATGTAAAATACAGTCAAAAATTCATAAAGTCAAAACTTAATGGGCATTACTCCATTTTGTTGCCCTTCCTTCACTGTCACCCTCCACTGTCACATGGAGAGGTATGCAGGTGCCGTGCGTCTGGTAGAACAAACAGGTTTTTAACTGCCAATTCCACTCGGTCCAATCTTTTCATGGGTCCGGTAATAAGCATTGTTCATAGCTCCCTACATCATTTTATGGACCAACCACAGGAATTTTGGACTTGATGTCTGTCCGTTATTTGTTAAAGGTGACCAGATATCGCTGGTTTCCAGCGACTTTGTCATAAATTGATAATTAAGCAGGAGGGCATAATCGGGTGTGGTATATAGCCAATATACAATGTAGAAAATGTGGCAGTTTGCATGGAAGTTGGCACTCAGTTATGGTATACTGGCAATATATCAAACCCCCAAGATGTCATTTCGGCAATTAGAACATTACAGACTTCTACCAACATTGACATATTCCTCTGCTTTCAGCCAATCAGCAACAAAGATATGAACTGGACAGTTTATAGTACTTAATAATGTATGGCTCAAATATTCTTCCATACATTGTGAGAACGATTTAAAGTAATATAAAACCATCACCAAGCCTTTTCAAACTATAGAATGGTAAACAAGAAACAAAATACACAGAACAATTTGGTTTACATGACCCGAGAGACGAGCAACAACGGGTTTGGGGGCTTGAAAATAAGCCCACACAGCAATTCAACCAGCCCCTTGTCTAGGAAGGTGAAACTTCCAACACGCCTCTCAATGAAACAAGGTCTAGCAAAGCAGACAGAGATTCGATGTGCTTGGTTCTCTGCAGGAGTCACATCAACAACACATTGCTGTGCAGAGAGGGCTGTCATGACGCTTTTCTGACTGGCAGTTATGACTACACAAGAAACCGGAGCTTCCATTCACTGGGAGTGTAGGACTGAAATAGGGATGCACAGACAATCAGCAATCATCGGTATCGGACAGTTATGACCAAAAGGAAAATGCAATATTTGACATAGGCCGATTGCTTTGAAAGAGTGGATTATGTCTGACCAACAGTCTTTTCATCCATTTTGTGTAGCCTTGATAATGTCCAACCCCTTATTAAAATGTACATCCAGACACTGCATAACATTAAATTACACAGAGTATTTACCACTCATTGTGTTTAGTTTTGTTATTATATGTATAGAAATACACGTTGTGTGATTGAATTCACATTGTTCAAATTAGAAGTATCATCAGCGGATACATTTTGATTTCATGCACAGGTACAAAAGTGGCAAAAATCTGGTATCACCATGGGCCAATTGTTTTATTATTATAATCAGCCAAAAATGTGTGCATCCCTACACTGTCGAACACATTGCCCTTCACACTGCAATATTCAAATAGAAGCATGGGTACACTCTTGAACACTCTTGAACATGGGTACAAAATCTCACTCTTGAACTGATTCCTTCCCAGTTTATAGAAACACTGAATCCATGTAACCTAGGTTCTTTGATAGACTTTGGGAAGCCCTTCATGTAAAAACCCTGTCCAAGTCTGTGTGATGATTCAGGGGCAAACGTTGACAACAGTAGAAGCACTGAATGGGACGATCCCCAACTTGCCTGGTGATGTTAAATACATCGGGTTCAACGTCTTCTGCAAACATATGGAAGCAATTTGCTGGAGCAGACTCACTGACTCGGTCTGAAGGTTTGTCAGCCGAGTGCGTAAGCTCAGCCCGCCTTCCCCCCTTAAACAAAAACCAAAGGCTGAACTTGTATGCAACCAATCACATGTCAACGTTTGTATATTTTCATAGTGTGAACTAAGAGGTTCCTTAATGCCACCCAGATACATCTATAACGTAAAAAGCCAGTTAAAGAAAGAACCCTTCAAAAATATTGAAAGATAGAACCCTACAAAGATTTTTCCTCATAGGACGTCACTCTACCAGTGGTATCGTCACAGATGTGTAAACCTCTAGGAGCATGTGCAATCAGGTCCATTCCTACTCCAATTCCACCAGTCATTAATCACATCAACAGACAGCTCCAATGACCCAATAGGCACCTGCAATTAAGAGCCAGGAAACCACCTGATTGGCCAGCTCTGTCTGCCGGGACAGGTCAGGGGTTAATCTCCTTGGAGGGGGGGAGGGTTTTTAAATCAGGATTAGGCAGGGGTGGGGGGTGTCACTGATACGCTCCGCAGAGAACCATCTCTTTATTTGTTAGGTTGGCGAAAAACAGAATCCAAACAGAGATGCGTCCACCTACTGGCGTGTGACCACAACGCATCTGGCCCGGATGACATACACAGGATGGGGCTTAACATGCATCATCACAAGTATAATCCAGGGCAGGAGTCATTTCTATGATTCACAGGCCAGGGAGGGCAGCCTTACCTCACTGGGGGACCCATGGTGCAGTGATGTGTCGAGGAAGCACATAGGGACCAGCGCTGGTGCCGGAGGTCATAGAGATCCATGGGGAATAGAGGACGTATAGATGCCGGACTAAGAACTCCAGCATGGCACCGTGGAGACCTGAACCAGGGAGAGACAGAGAGAACGCATCAAGTTAGTCGCAGTCAAGCAAATGGGACTTCCTCCACAGCTGACTTTTTAATGAACCAAAGTGTTTGTCCACAGCAGACAGGGAGCTCGCAGCTTGGCATGTGTAGCGACTTGAGACGGCTGTGTGAAAATAAACCTGAGATTTGGCCAAACAAAGTTTCCTTTATTTTACCGAGGCCCTGAGCGCAAAAGAAAAACCCTATGGGCCAATAAAGCAGGGTTAAGGAGGCTGAGGGGGTTGCTGGGCAACCTGAGCAGTGCGGAGGTATCAGATGACTGGGCAAGAGCCACGGAGTAGCACTGCAGACAGACTGTCACCGGGGCCAGGAGCCCAGGGACCTGTACGCACTAAACCACCACCTCCACTGAGGGAAAGGCATTACACATCACTAAAGCCCACAACCAAGTTCTAACAACTTTATGAGTCATTAACATAAGCCGGATCGCCGCGTGTGGAATTACCACCACCTCAGCATCTCCGTCGCCAGAAGGACACCACGTCAGAAGGGAAACTTCCAAAGTACAACTTCCAAATGGTTTATCGCAGTGTGACTGTTACGGGGCGAATTCATAACGGCATCCCATACATTATAGTAATTTAGCTGATGTTTCTACAAAAACTGAACGCAGGCACGCACACACACAAGTGCTTGACTATATTGTCCAATGCATGGTCTGAAATCGAGGGTCCCCTAAAACAAGTTTATATATGAGAATAATCAGTGTGTCTACAATTTCCCCATTAGCTACATCATCATGTCCATGATGCACAATTCTAGGTTCACAATTTTTTTTTTTATTGCTACAGTAAGCTACCAAGATCTCAGTCTCATGTACACACTCTAAACAGGTTCAAAGTATAGCTTGGTGTCAAGTTTGTTAGTGTCCTTCTTTGACCACAATTGAAAATAAATGTACCCATTGGTGAATACATAACTTAAGTTGGCTATTTATTTGGCCTGATATGTACATAGCTATCATTTAAATGCTGAGTTGTCTGCATGACCTCACCTATATTTGAACTGGGCTACGCTCTGTTTTAACAAGATATTTTGTTGAAGACAAATCATTTTTTATTTTCAGTTACTAGTTGAAAGCAGTAGCAATCTAATAAGCTAGTAACATGTAAAACTATACGATATTTTGTTAAAAAGGTTTCAATAATAAGAGAAATTTGTTAGGACATAGTTGGTTTGTATTTCATGATATTGTGAACAATTCTAACCTTATCAAATCAGTAGCTAAGCATATGGTTCCACCCAAGTAACCCCAAGTAGTTCAGCGTGTTCAAAAGTGGTCTGTAAGCTAGTCATGACGGCCAAAGACTGCACACCTAAAAGTGCCACACCAGTGGGCATTACTGTCCCACCACAGGACATGACTACCATTTAGGAAATAACCTGTGTTATTTTTGTAAGCAATTCATTTCAGAATCTTGTCATTTATTCATTTAAGAATCTAATGTTTTGGATGGGTTCAATGAAACATACATAACTAAAGAAAAGTCATTTAGCAACCCCAGTCAAAACTTCCTGTTGCCACCAGCATGTCATCACAGAAGTGAATCTTCTGACTAGGTGAAAACAAAACACGTAATGAACATGCAGCAAATGGTCTCAGTGTAGGCCGACATTCAGACTGGTCAATCCGGACTCTCCTGCTTGCAGGAATTGAGATCTATTGGATGTAGGTCAAAGTTAGGGGATAGAGTTTTCCTGCAAGGAACTCTTTCTGTTGGCGTAAAGGCATTTGAACGCCCCGGAGCAAACTCAAAAACAACCTTGTGAAAGAACACAAACACATGGCATTCCAATGCACAGCATTATTTTAGGCCAAATTACATGAAAACTATACCACCCGAAGAGCTAGAATGGTTATGTATGAGCAAACACGAAAAAGCTTTCACAAATGTGTGTGAAACAAAGGAAGCACTTTACTGGAGTGAGCAAGGCAGTACAGGGAGATCAGCTGTGCTCATCTGTTTAAAACACCGCCTCTGGACAGAGCCTCCTCACCAGGGCAAGGTCACTCCAGGGTGCAGCCGATAATTGGCAACCAACAGTGCCGGCTATTTTTAAAGTCCTGAGAGCATGCAGGAATATATTCTGAGGTTGGGAGCTCTGTCACAGCGTAAGGGGCATGGCTCTGGGGAGAGTTATTTTGAGTAAAAGCAACAACGCAGAGAGAAACCCAGGAAGCAATAAAAGAGATGGAACAAGTACAAAATATCATGTAGCCCTGCTTTTTAGTTAGAGTGCTAATACGGATATCGTGGTGCGGTGGACATTTCCAATCACATTTTGTTGGTGATGTGTACAATGGACAATGTACTGGGCTAAATATAAAAAAAATAGACTGGGCTAAATATACTGTACAAAGTGATCTGTTGTGAAGTGTGGAAAGTTCCCCGTCATGTTACGCAAATTCCTTTCAGAGCTACGTGTCAGTGGTATCGACTTTCTCTGTCTGACGGGACGGTTGTACCTGTCATACGTCCATGCTAACATCAGGGAAGACAACGGTCATGCACCAGAGAGAAAACAGCAGGCCAAAGGTGCAGAAGAATCATGCATAACTGAATGAACTGAAGTAAACAAACCAATGTAAAGAGTACTCAGCTGATAGAATGGATTCAAAAAGTATTCATCCCACTTGGGTTTGGATTTTGTGATCCAAATACATTGACACTGATCAAAATTCATTTATTTAAGCAAAACCATAAAACATGGATAACTAAAATACAGTTCTTGCATAAGTATTTCAGCAAGGCTAAATTAGTTTGGCATAAAAGTAATAAGTTACATGGACAGTGTCAAACAATATGGATTTATGTTGTGTCTAAATTACTATACTTTCCTATTTTACTATACTTTTCCATCCATACAACACTTACAGTCATCTACTGATTTTGAAGCAAACCATCAATAACAAATAACAAACACCAGCAAGCTTTGTTGAAAGCCTCAAAGAAGGACACTGATTGGTGGATGGGAAACAACAGCAAATCAGACAGACACTCTCTTTAAGCATGGTCAAGGTCATAATTATGTGGTGGATGATGTATTAAACCACCCAGACACATCTAAGAGTTATCCTTCTGAACAGAGCTAGAGAACAGGAAGAAAACTGCTCAGGGATATCATCATGATGCTTATGTTGGCCACTAGCCACAAACTAAGATGTACTAGTGTCAACACTTCCACGTACTGTACCTACAGTTTTTTCCCAAGGGAATTATTGGAATTTCGTGTGTTGGGGGAAATTACTGAAATGATTCCAATTTCCATCACACGTGTACTTTGGAAACACATTGATGAGCATATGGTATATATAGTCCCCTCCATAAGTATTGGGACAGTAAAAGTCAATACTGCTATTTCAGCATAAGCAATTCAAATGAGTATGATTGGGCTGGATACATTCGGATAAAATATTGGTTTTGATTTGGAATTAGGGATGGCCATAAACAGCATTGATAATTTCACATCAAAATAGAGATCAAAACCAAAATAATGTGGTAATAAACTGAATAAAAATTGGATTTTATGTTTCCCGTTATACACTTACACCTATTTGAAGGGGCAGTCGGGGTCGAACCATTTGTTTAAGAGCTCATTTAATGCAATGGCATTTGCTATGTTTGTGCCGTTGCTATAATTTGTTAGGCAAAACATTTCAGCCCTGGAGGTACATTTTCTCCCATATTAAGTATGTTTGTGGGCAGACACATCAAAGCAGACATTTTTAATCATGCTGATGTAGAGGCTATGTGGGATAATATCTTGGTGCTAGCTTGAATCAGACTACTTCGCTAGCAGTTGCAGTGTTAGTTCAAACTAACAGTAAAAAACCATCAAGTATTCCAATAAAATTAGTCCAGGTATTTAAGTAATCTACAAAAATACCTACAGCAGCTGCAAGAAAATCTATTACGGATGTACGATGTGTGCCTGTTGCCTCGTGTGAAGCACATCTCATTCCCCTATTTTTGGGAGCAGAAAATCACATACATAGGCGATATGGATATTGCGGATGTCAACATCGCAATTTCGATTATAATTCGATAAAGCACGCAGCCGTCGCATGAAGCAAAACTACAGAACGACAACGGTTCTAACATGTTTTACCAAGAACTGCTATTCTTACCATGTAATTCTTACAATGTAAGTATAACAGCTAGTATTTTGTGACAAATCTCTTGCATGCAATAACAGCGGTGGGTCTGAGACCCACTGACATCACCAAACTCTCGGTATCAGCCTTTGACATGCTTTCCCAAGTCTTTACTGCAGCCATTTAGACCGGTTCATTTCAGGGGGGTTTGAGACTTCAGTGTCCTCCTCAGCAAGTGAAATGCACATTCAATTGGATTTCAAATCAGGAGATAGAAATGCCTAGTCTAAAATGTCCCACTTTTCTCCCCGGATGTACTCCTTGGTATTGTTGGCAGGTGTGTTTGTGTCATGGTACTGTTGTATTGTGAAGTGATACCCATTGTCTTGTGGCACTAAATTGGTAGCCAAGATACATTTGCACAATTGTGACTTCATTCTGCTGCAGCCATCATTGGTTATATAATTAATAACAATGAGTGAGCCTGTTCCAGAGGCAGCCATGCATGCCCATACCATGACACTACCTTCCCCATGCTTCATAGACAAGTTGGGATCCTTTTCTTTGGATCATCTGCAGTTCACTTTTTTTATCCACACTTGCCTTCCCATTACTTTGATAAATGTTCACCTTTGTTTTATCTGTCCAAAATTGCACAGGTTGTCTGCATCTTATAGGAAATGTAATCCAGCCTTTGATTATGGGTGATCATAAGTTTGCATCTTGCAGTGTAGGCTTTGTAATTCTATTGCTGTTGATTCTGACACTCGCCCCAGCATTCCAGAGGTTGTAGGTGATTTCACTACCACTTATCTTAGGGTTGTTTGTCAAAGCTCTGGTCATTTTCCTGTCATCATCTGCTGTTGTTTTTTTCCTTGGCCGGCATGGTCATTGCCGATTACTTAAGGTACCAGTGGTTTCTTTTTAAAGGACAATATACACATTTACAGCTCTTTTATGTGCGAACAATCACGGCAACAGGAACAACCTGATCACCTAGAAACCCCTGTGACCCAAACACCCCAATAATTAGACTCACAAAAGGACGGATTAAATGATTTCAAAATTGACATGGGTAAAATCAAAACATACAAATTTGTTAATACACAGAGGAGGCTCTCAGCCATGTGCTGCCAAAGAACCCTGCATATGCAATATGGGTAGGCATCGTGCCATTCCCAGTGTGACAGGTGTCACACTCACAGAGGATTCTGGAAGAAATTTGGCTGTTTACAAAAACAGCACTAATCTTATTTTTGCACATAAAACATAGAAAAAGCTGTAAAAAAATATCCAATGTGACAAAAATATGAATTGGGCTGCCTGTGTAAACACATCCAACAACAGCTAGCTTAATTGCAATGTGAAATGTTGGTTAAAGCTGACAATTAGGCCAATAGTGAATTTCCTCAGCAATGTTTTCAACAAGTTAGTCCTTGCTGGGGTTACTATAAAAAATTATAATTTATTACTCAATTATTTCAAAAGCACTGTGTTTCGCTGTTTTTGGAACAATTTATTTGTATGTTGTGATTAAATGGCAAACCAAGTCTCATTTACGGGTTTTGCAAGTAGCTTTGTAATTTAGTTTTATTATGGACTGATCCCTTCATTGTATGTAACAATACTCAGAAGTGGGACAGTCTATACTTTTTGTTTATTCAAATGTTTATGTTAAAAAACTTGATGGTTTTACAATGTTAGTTTAATGTTTAAACTGCAGCTGCAAGCCATGACTTATTTTTCAACCTAACTAGCGCCACAAAAAATGTCATTTGATACAGGAGAAATTTGGCTTATCTACCGGCAGCGGCACTAATGCCATTGCATCGAATTAGTAGATATGACTGACAAAGGCTGGACATAATAATCATCATTAAAATGTTACGTTTTGAATATGCTGAAGGTCAACTAATTTGTTTTTTATCCAGTTAACACATTATGAGGCTATTATTTCTAAGACCTCTTTCTAAGTGAGGTTTTTCTTCAGTTAAGTGTTTGGAAATTGACATTAATAATCACAATTGCAATATTTGGCCCCAAAATAATTGTGCAGCCCTATGGGGCAAGTCTTCCACTTCCTGGAACACATCGTGCACCAGAAACACCTAGTCAAGCTACTGAGTTGCTTTAAAATCACACAACTGTTGCTAGTCCAGTTTGTTTTTTGGGAGGTTTGGGAGATGACAATGTCTCAACCCAATACTTCACCCGTCAAAATGTTTCACTGCTTATTACATTTTACATGTTGGGTAGCACAGGATAGCACACCAAAGTAATACACACTAAAGAAATGTAGAACATAAAAGACAGTAGAAGTACAAATCAGTTAAATATAGAATAAGACACTAATTACACTACCGCACTAAAGTCCTTTTTACAATTTCAAACATTGTGTCCAATCTTTACCTATACCTAAAAAGAAAATGTTCTGAATGAACAAGCCTGAGAATTTATTTCTTAACAGAAAATCGATTCTTGAGGGTGTACAAAGTAACATCATGTTATCACTGTTTGATAGAATCCAGTTACAAACACAGCAATGTGTACTCAAGCAACAGAAGCCAGTTCAAACTATCTATAACATACAGTAACTGTGAATTGAATTTTTGTGCGTAGATGCTAAGCATGTAATTCCTTTGCCCAGAGGATCGAAAAAGGAAGTGGAAGTAAAGCATTGGGAGATTCCATCACTGAAGTTAATTCCATCAGCTTTAGCAAAACCCACAGAGTGGCACGAGAGCACAGGGAAATGTGTAAAGGCTCGGAGGAGCGACTAATGCCATCAAAGTGAACGATCAGCCATAGCTAATTGAAATTAAAGACCATAGAGGGGGAGGGAGAGGGGACACGGTCTGTTCACAGGGTGCGCTCTGTGTGGGAATGTGTACAGGCCTCGTGTCGTCCCTAACACATGCCCACCCAAACTTCACCCAACCTCTCCCAGGAAATCCCACTACGGACAAGTCTGAATGCTTCCATACTGTAAAAACACCACAGCTACTTTTCCATAATATTTAACCTACATCCATCCACATTTCCTTTGCGCATTATGAAGCATTGTATTACTGTTTTCAACTAACTTACACACCAATATGATCAGCATGTCACATGTCTGCTTTTATTCACATCATTATCTTAATATTGTGGTTGTAGTGAACGGGTCCTGTGTGTTGATTGTTTTTCTAATGCTAAGTAAGAAAAATTCATTAAAGCAAAAAGAATACACTACCACTGTATCCAATTCGTGTATCTTCTCAATCATCTTATGTGCTCGTCATAGCTAACGTCCAGTGAACTTAGACTAAACAGACCTTGATGAACAGCATGCCATGGTCTTGGACACTACACAGCTAGTGGCAATATTGGGGAACTCCCTTGTATTCCCAAAACTGCTGGTTGCAGATTCCCAGAATCAGGAGGGAATAACCAGGAAATCTGAAAACCTGTAATCAGGATATCTAGTAAATGCAGATGTGTTTTTCTCCCTTACAAGACAACTTCTACATATCTTGATGAATGGTCTCCAAAATGATACCAAAACTATACCTACCCCACACACCCACACCCACCAAAAGTGTGTGTAAATAATGTATGACTATGGTGAATGTAGGTAACAGAGCTGAACCATTTAAGGGAAACCAAGCATCTACCACAAAATAGGAGGCTAATCCTGACATGTTTGACTTGTTAACTTGTGGTTTAAACAAAGTACGTGTATAACTACTAGACATTGAAAAATCCAGTTTAGTTGCAGTTTCAAAACATTTACAATGTAAAGTGTTTTGCCTGACAGCTGCGAATGTGATTAGTACACATTGTTCACCAATTAACATCACTAACATGGCCAATGACAGTTTTCCCCTACCTTATGACCCATGCAGCCAACATCGCTTCAGGGATTGATGTAGGTTAGAAAGTAGGGGGACAGGGCAACTTGACCTGCAGTAAACATTTCTCACTGCCCACTATGATGCCAATAAACTATATTTTGTATCTTTAAAATATGTTAAATTGAGAGGGAGACATATTTAAACTTTGTTGAGAAATGGAATCGTATCTATAATTTCACCAAACACCAGAAACGGCCTCTGGTCTTTGGCGACATAGTCCTTGTTCAATCTCAGCTACTTTGCTCACTCAGCTTGTTCCATGTGCTTCTTTTGCCACTTCATTTTGGAAATTGTGTAGGGCATTAGTTGCCTATCAAGAACCTGTTCCAGCTGAAAACAGGACTTTGTTGTCACACAAATACCCTTGCCAGGAGAAGGGGTATGTGAGAGGGTAAGTTGCACGCGCATGCACCCCGCAAATTCTGAAGAACTGATCTGAGACTTGGGCTGGTAGTATCGGAAATTAAACAAGTGGAAGAAAGTGACATCACAGCCTTTCTGCTGGCACTTGAAAAATGATTGTCCAAAGTTTACACTCACCTACCCAAAGTTGTAATTAGGGGTGTTTGTTGGAAGAGAATACATTCTAAACAAGCTTTTTTTCCATTTTCAAAGGCGTAACAAAGGCTAGCACTGTTGAGTATTGGTGAACCAATGCATTTTACAGCAAAGTCCTACAGTTAAAATTGTGGAAATTTGTCTGTTTACAGAAAGCACAGTTCAATGTTTGTCCATAAATTGTTAGAAAAGCAGTAAGAAAATATCTAATGGGACAAAAATATGAATTGGCTGCCTGTGTAAACACAGCCAACAACTAGCTTTGTTGCAATGTGAAATGTCGGTAAAAGCCGAAAATGTGGCCAATACTGAATTTACTCCGCAATGTTTTCAAGTACGTCCTTGCTAGGGTTACTAAAAAAATAATATTTATGATTTATTACTCAATTCTTTCAAGAGCAATGAATAGTAATGGTGAAAATGATTTGTTACACCAAGTTATTTTACAAATGCGAGATATGGGAAATTCTAACTTCCACACCAAAGGTCATGACATTTATTTCAATTTAAAATGTCTTTCCTTTGATGGGTCATGGTAAGGCCTGATGTCAGTGGCTCTTTAGAAATGCGGTAAGGGTATATCCTATGCACCACAGATTATGGAAACCCATTTGAATAAAAACAAAGTTAAATATACAATGTATAAACCCAGTTACAGCTGGAGCAGGCAAACCAGGCTACTGTCGTCTAGACTAAAATGTCTAACCTTTTACATAGCATTGTGAATGCAGTCCAAATAATAGAAAATTCTCATCTAGGTCTAATCTAGGTGGGAAATGGACAGCAATTTCTTTGACGGGAAAGGGGTCAAGAGGTCAGAGCCTCTTCTTGACTTCAAAAGGGTAATAGCACATCTCAGGCAAATGGATTACCCAAAAAGGAAATGCAAATCCTCCAAGAGAAAGAATGACGAACACTATAAGCTTGATCCCCTCTTTATTTACAGGGTAATCCTGTATTTAGAATCATGGCACCATTTGAAAAAGAAAGCTTAAAATCAGAAAAAAAATTATCGCATTAAAGGCATTTGGCCTAGGTTATTCCTTGATGTAGCCACATCCTGGTGTGTATTAAATGTTCATTACAAAGACAAATTAAGTTGCTACTTCTCCTTTTTTCTGTTTCCTCCAGCATTTAAATGCTCCAACAATGATACCCTTTAGCTGCATTCCACATTCATAAAAAGCCTCACCATTTCCCATTAAAGCTGATGAGATGCATTGTTTATATAAAATGGTACTACCCCAAATAATAAAATTTTCTAGGTAACCAATAGTAAGAAAATAATTTGCATAAACAACCTGACTTGTCCCACTAAGATACAAATATTCCAATCTCTGTCCCTCAGTTCGCATTTATTCTAAATTCTTCTTCTAAATTATTCACTCAGATGACACAATGTATTTAAAGAAAGTATCAATACCATTAAAGCATAATTGCAGCCTTCATGGCAAAAATCCTCAAAGCCAGTCGGCCCCAACGCAACAGTGTAAAACAAACCCTTAAATGACACTATTAGAATTGAACTAGATGGAACACAAATGTTTGCACAGCTGAAAGCATCAAATTCACTTGAAAACTAGAAAATTACCTCCTGCACATGTTTTTGAAATTCAAATATGGTAGACCTATTCCATTACATGAAAAGGCAGATATATTTATACTGCAGGTAAAGGGTGCAGAACAAAAGTGGACTGAATATCCAGACAAGCATATGAAATGTCCTGCATTATAGGTAATATTTCCAAAAGCCATCAGGACTTGGTGTAGGTTTACAGCCTGTGGAGGAGGACAACACTACCAAACCTGACCGTTTTCAGACTGAAATGGAGTACATTTTAATGGTGAGGGGTTTGATTTGCAGTCTTTATTTATCTGCTCCTCTTACGCTCCAGAGGAGCTGTGGATGGGGAAGGAGAGAGAGTATAGGATGGCATGTGCTCCCTTCCCAGCTCAGCCACTCTGTCTCCAGGCTGACAGGGTAGTAAAGGCTGAGGGAGGAGGCACAGCAGACAGTGGAACAGGCTGCTGCAATGTGAAACTTGATCTGTGCTCTCCCTCCGCCCTCCCCCCCCATCTTCACCACCTTCCCACTGCCACCTCGCCAGAGAGCCTCCAAGACTTCCAGAGCAATCTGATCCCTCACTGCCTCTGAGATTGGAAACGCTCTCAGAGGGAGGGAGGGAGAGGGCTGCAGGACAACATAAGCAGGGCTGGGGAAAAGACGCTCAAAAAGGTTTGAAAAAACAAGCATTGTAGATTTAAAGAGCTTGAGAAAATATATGAGAAGGAGACTGTTTTGCTTTTCTCTTTCCACACACTCTGTTCTGGTTGACGTTACTGACTTCAGCGCTGAAATGGCTTTGGGAGGAAATTAAGTATCACTTCTACCCACACACCGCCTACAAAACACTAAGCGTGGACAGGGCGTGACATTAACTTTTTTAGCCACTTGTTTTTATTGGACAAGTTGGATGGATTTAAAGCTCAAGTCACTTGTGCATATCCCAGACACTGCATAAAACTGGGTGATATGGACACAAGGGAGCGAAAGACTTCTCTCAGTGCCAAATCATACACCAGTAAGCTATGGCATTCAGGATTAGGAAATGCATACAGGGTATTTTGCTGCCTAGCATCTGAAAATAGGATGTATTCGCCTACACAATTTGATTTATTGGCCAACATTTGCCTACATTTTTGGTGTGCACATTGGTTATAAGTCATCATCCATAGATATTGTTGCTAAATGGGAGGCCAACATATTTCTGTGTTCACAACAAACAGCATGCTGCAGATATTAGCAGAACAGTGCCAAACATTGCAGCCGTAAGAAAACTGAGCCTAGACTAATCAAATTCTGATCTGAGTAATGGTTCAACACTTAATTTCTATTTGGACAAGAATAGTCTATATTCTCCTTTTCTGAGAGACAAGTGTTATTGTCAAGCCCTGCTTGGTTGTTTTATTAAAAACATATTCCCACTATGCATAAAACAAAGTTCACCAGCAGTGGCAGCTGTCGAGCAGGATGCAGGAAAGATGAAAACAAACGACCCACGATATTACGGGCTATAATTATTCAATAAAAAAAAAAAGCATGTACACTTCCAGCTAGTAATATCCTCCAGACAAAGACCAGACCTCCGATCTGTAGGTTGTTGTGTGCGTAGAAATCATTTCTGAATTATGCGCCATTTACCCCGACCCATTTGTGTCTAACCTCCATAATGTTATTTTCAGACAAAGGGCAGTTACAGAGCAGAGACTAATGAATGTCCCTCAGAGCAGGGTTGGGTTAATCACCGTTCGCCCACTGATCAACATAGTGTGCAATGTTCATCACGGCTAGAGACCCCAGGATTGGGTCAATATTAATAACGATTGTGACGGTTACATATCTTTTTCCTGCTCAGAAAGGCTATATTAGAGAAGAATTGCTAAATAGTGGTGGAAACCTGCGGTAAACTTGGTGGCGCCTTTTGAACCTCTGAAGAACTATGGGCTGAGTTACCGCTTAATTACCTGGAGAAAGAATGAGTTGCTCTTCCATTATACAAACTTTACCTCTCCTTCCTCACCAAGTCTCACTCCGCCAATACTGGCCAGTTTTATTTCAACAATAGAGAGCGCTGGGTAAGCCGTGGAATGTACAGCTGTCTTGCATATGTATAACGTTAAGACATTAGATTTCATTTCTTTTCCCTCCCCCTTTATAAATCCCCTTTTACCCCATGTCTCTCCTCTGGGCCCTTTAAAGTAGACAGTTTCACAGTCAGGGCCTGCATCTGGTTTTTGACCTGCCTACATCCTGGACCCCTTTCACTCTAGTTGCCTTCAGCATGGGAAGGTGGGGAACACAAGGCAGAGGCCCACACTACAGGCCCAAATTAAAAGCAGCTTTTCATTTCGCACAGACAAGCAAAAGCATGGCCAAAAAAAAAGCCTCATTCAGATCCAGCTGACACCCCTTGAGAATTGAGACACTACATATTTGTTAAAAACAGACTTCTTGCTACTGAGGTAGTGTCTCAATTCTGTTTTTGTTTACTGTGTGTATGTGTGTTTGCAGCCACACAATCATACTTTCACACAATCACTAAACTTGGTCCAAGTTAGAATGTGGTAAATGTCCAGTCAAGGCCTTCAACATGGCTGTTGGCTGTATTCACCAGAAGCAAAGACAACCAATTGGAACGAAAGGAGAGGAGGGGCCACATTTTTATTTGAGTGAATATTGTGCAAGACATTGAAAGAAATAAGGGACTGGCTATGAAATCTTGATTAAATCAGGTGCTGTGAAAGGTATTCGGTCTCTAGTCTTAAGAAAATAGAATAGAAAGGGTTGCCCTCTCGAGATTAAAAGCCAGGTCACCCACGTGAAAGGCTGTGTCGTTTATCACTACACCACAGAGCTGTACATTTGACGGGTGTCAGTATACCGTGAACAAATCCTCTTTTGCCACGGGCCATTTCAACAGCTAATAGGCCATTCGTGAATGATATTGAAATAGTTAAACGTTTCTTACTAAGTTTACCTCCACCACAAAAAGCATCTAGGAACTGTATATTTTGGCCACTTCACATTTTAACTGCATATTAGCCA
Organism: Esox niger; assembly: GCA_016801105.1. Lineage (NCBI taxonomy): Eukaryota > Metazoa > Chordata > Actinopteri > Esociformes > Esocidae > Esox > Esox niger. Next base: position 21,399 of record JACXGJ010004691.1, read on the forward strand.
GTAATAGGCTTTACCATTATCTACTAACTTACTGGAATAGTAAAGAATTGAGCAGATGCTAGCGAGTCTATTTAAGCTATTTCATTTTACGGCACAAGAACGTTTATGGCAAAACAACATACTTTTTTTCTTTCATTTGTGATTGACATTGATACAATAATTATCAATAAATGTGACGATAACTAAATGTTTGATCAAGTGAAAAGACAAGAGAATCGTGGAATCTACCGAAAATAGTCTCAACTCTGTATAACCATAACATTTTATTGCAGCCCACAAATAAAATAAATAAATGTTGTTGATTTCAATAGATTTGAACTTGGGTCTTCCACGTGAGAGGGACTGTCTTTAACCACTAAGCCAACGGCATTACACGTTCCAGCAGTCGCTAGACACAATTAAGCATTGTGTTAAACTGACTAACGTTTCTTATCAAGTTCACCTCCAGTCTATGAACTGTATGGCTTTTGCCACTGGCCATTTTAACAGATTATTATCCACTAATAGGTTTACTAGTATCTACTATCTTCCTAGGAATATTCATAAGACTTGAGCAATTGCTAGCGAGACTGAAGATGACAGAAACAGTCGCAATATAACCATATACAGTTTTAGTTAAGGCTTACAGTAACAACTACTGCATGCTGTAGCCAGCAAATGTGTTAGTCTATCCTGACCCAAAACGCATGCACAGATGCCTACTTTGAAATTGCACCAGAAAGTCCCAATATAACTGTAAAGTGATTCATTTCAACTGTAAACTGGCTTAGTATAATGTAGATACTGAAGGTTTTAGCCAGCTAAAATGTTGCGTCTATTTAAAAATGGGTTACTCGGACAGTCAGTCACTCAGTAAGAGACATTCACTCGTGATAGCTCTGCTTACGCGGTCCAGCAAAAAGATTACCCAAAACAGCCGGTGCAAAAATGTACACAATAACAGAATTATATTCCAGGTTTGATTTCCAATGGCAGTTGACAAGATATTTGTTAGGACCATATGATTTGAAAAGTTCTTATTGTATATTATTGTTCACATTGTATATTAGCTAGATATCATCTTTCTCCCCGCAATGTATTTACCCTATTAATACAACTATATGTGGCATCCGCCAGGGTCAATGGCCAGGGCTCGACAATAACAATGGACCCGGGCCATTAGAAACTCAAGGCGGGACTAATTAAACAAGCCAGTGACTGTCCCGATCGGGCCCACGCAAAAAAAAAAATTGGGGGTGAAAAATAATAAATTGCATTATAAACAGTACATCCTCCGGTTGTTTCGTAATCAGGCACTCGCACAAAACTACCTTGCAGCTCCGTTTGCGCACTGTTGACCAGTCAAGAGTTAAGCATTGATGTGACGCGTGGCGAGCTGGTATTGTTTTTCAATAAAACATTTGAGAACTCACGCAAATCACTCAACTGAAGATAACTAAGAGTACAAACAAAAGTGAAAATGTATAACCCCAGGCAAAAAGTGATTTACATGTTTTAACGTCAATGGAACTCAGATGCACTGTTGTCTGTCCCAAGTTCCCAGCTAGAGCGGACAAATGGGGGTCTTTTTACAAAGGCTGACCAGCAATGCCAATAGCAAACAGCACCTGGTGAGCATGACGGCCAAACGGGGGACCGACAATCCGTCTTCAGGGCCCTTGGTTGTATCAGGAGTTTAAATGCAGAAGCCCACTGGGTGATTGCAGGACATAACAACCGCAAACCTAGTAAATGACTAGTAACTGATGGACCAGCCTTGTTCCCTGCGGTGAATGAGTTTATGTTATGTTTGAAAATCAAATGCTTTTTTTCACTGAAATGTAATGAAACAAATATAAAAATATGTTGGTTTATAATATATCCAGAATGCATTTCATAAATTATTATTAATGTTCAGTGAAAGTATTTGGTTCTATGTTGTAACACTGATAAATTACAACTTTTGGAAGGAGGGACATTAAAAATGTTTTTCAGGGCCAGTAGGTAAAAACATGTTTAATGTTGAGCCCTGCAATGGCCCATAGACATTACCGAACACAGTGAATCCATGCGCAGTGTAAAACAGGGTAAAACAAGTTTTTTCCATACATGAGGGCTGTACCAGCAAACATATTCATCCAACCACTGTAGTAGGTGATCGTAGACGTCACTACATTCATTGCTAATGCAAGCTACTGTAACCTGCTTATATAGCTGGTAGCAGTACTAACTTAACACTTAGCAACTACATTGCAGATTGCTAGTTATTCAGCAATCCAGGAGGCAAAGAAATTTACAGAACTAGCCTTGAGATAAGCACTAACTACTTACATGTACAATCAGACTCTACTGACTGTAGGTACTGCTGTAGAATTATTTAGAAAGAGAGTGCTGTAGGCCACATGACTAAAGGTAATTTGTCTAATTCCATGGCTACCTGGTGGAAATGTATAACACTGTCTGGACAAAAAAAAAAGTCTGCAGCACACTATGTGAAGTGTGTTTTTGTATGCTTGCCATGGCTTCTTACATACGGAATCCATTTGTGCCTTACTCCTGGGTTTTTTGGGAACCTAAAGACACAGTACATAGCAACAGGCTCTTTGACACATGTGCTTTGGGAGGAGAGGTCAATGAGCAAAACATTTTCATTGGTGAGCAAAAAACTAAAATCAATCTGCATAGATAGGTGCATGTTTGGACCACATCTAGAGAATCCGAGAAATGTAAGGTGGGAAATGCTTGGAGCAACAATTTCAAAACAGCAATGCATGTTAATGATAACACTGGCAATTATTAGTCCAATCAAAGTACAGGAATAACAGATTAAAAAGATTGCAAAATTAGGTTTAGCAGCCCCGTAATGCCCAAATGTTTTTTCTTTCAAACGAGTTTTGGATTCCTGAGTGTTCAAAGAGCAAGTTACAAGTAATGAAACCAGAGGTGTTCAGAGAGCAGGCTGTTGCCAACATGGCAACACTAGTTGTCACAATAACAACAGGTGTGGTTGCAGTGGTGTAGGCTGATTGGTAGAACCCGCGCTTCCTTCCTGGAGTTATGAATCAAGCTACGTTTGTGACAACAACGCCTACAAAGATATTTTCCATGTGGTTATGGATTTCCCACCAATTGAGCTTCAAATATTTGGCATTTGCCCATTTTGACAGCTTGCTGACTGTCGTGGCTACCATAAACGTATCCCTTGAGGCTTTGAAGGCATACTATGATTTCTGACTATTCAAAGCAATATAAAACTATCATTGTGGGCATTGTTGCTGTTAGCGTAGCTTAAAACAGAACTACTCAGTGGGTGGAAGCACAACTACCACCATCAGACAACCCCATTACACACACTCCCGTTATTAGCATGACAATACCGTTGTCAGTGGGAAAAGTGGATAAAGGACTTAGGTTACTTACTGCCAGGGTAGGCTTAAAAAGGTTTTGGGATGTTTTGGAATATATTAATTCTAGGGCAAATCTAAAAAGAGCTACCTGAAAAGAAAACTTAGAGAATCACTGGAATGTTTCCTCTAGAGAAACCAGGTCCTGTATATGAATCCCTTTTCAAATTTCCTAGTTACCACTTATTTGCAGGTACATTGACCTTTTATAGATAAGACAGGGCAAATAGCAAGTTACGTGTGTGTGTGTGTGTGTGTGTGTGTGTGTGTGTGTGTGTGTGTGTGTGTGTGTGGGGGGGGGGGGGGGGGGGGGGGGGCGGATAACAATGGGTCTCTTTGCAATTCAAATTAGGGAGATGGTAATAAATGTGTTAATGTATCTGCAAAACAACCGATTCATTCACAAACATCATACATGTTTTACCTTGCCTGTGAAAATACAAGACTCCTATCTAGCGGTTAAGGTGTCTCTTTTCCTGTTCCCCTTAACTCATATCAGACTACAGATATGGTATTACATGAGGTATTGGTCTATGCTTATAGACACAAAATGTATTTGGCAGCAGTCATACACAAACACACAGCTCAGGTCAACACTAAACACTCACATTCAGACCCATCTGTATGACTACTCACAAAGACAAAAAAAACGATCCAGTAGTCGAGTATACCTACTTCGACCCATCTGAACGTTGTATATCCACCAGCAACTATCAATGTAACTACAAATACTTTGGGGAAGTAGCTAGCCTATAAATGCAATTAACAGATTACATATAGTCTACTTAGATAACTTTGTCAATGACATAGTTAACCTTAACCAATAAACTTAATCGGGAATGAAAAACGTTCCTATTATTTCACGTCTTACGGGACTGTAAACAAATCCATATAATGACTCCTGGAAACAATGACCAAAGGTGTAACATTGTTGCAATGTCTCCGGAAACGCTAACTACAATGATTACTAGTATTGGCTAACAAGTACTAACATTAGTGAGCGACTTATTTTATAGCTAGCGAATTCACTTACAAAAAAAATACTCTTTACAATAAAAAAAATGTTTGGCTAACTATACAGTTCCGTAACATTTTCTAGTTGAAAAATCTAGTTAACTAGCTAGCTAAACATTTTAGATAGCTGTTGGCTAGCTTACATAGCTAGCTTCTGTAGTTGATGTATGGCTATGCTAACGTTTGCTAGTTACCTAGCTAGCAGAAACAATCTAGTTTTCGCAAAAAACACACTCGCAAACAAGTGTCCGCATTCAAACAACCGCCAAAAATTGTACACTAATAAGTATAAACTACAGCAACATGCACAGGTAGCGCTACAAAAAAGTTAGCTTTTATTACGTTACTGATTTTTCAAGCACAAAAACAAACTTTTTCCATCCACGACAACAGCCCTAAGTCAGGGAAGATTACGCAGGTTTATGATAGATTTCATTACTGTATAGCTTACCTTGTCTGGGGCAGATGTTGGAATCCTTGCGATCACTCCCTTAGGTCTCTATATTACAAACTGAATGCAAAAACGTGGTGTATATTTCCCCCCAAAAAAACAGTTTTACGCCCTGTTCTCCTCGCTGTTTTAGGTTCTGCTTATATGTCATTTGATGAAGCACACATACCAGCCCTGCGCGAGACGAGATAATTCCAGACCAAAACCTTCCAATCACTGCAGCGAGTACGCAACCATTTGAGGGGGAGCAAGTCGCGGTGGGAGTATTTCTATGGAGCATTCAAGTATGTCCCAATAACCTCAGTTACGCCCTCTGGTGTATATGTAAATAACTATTCCCCTAATCAACAATACTGCATTCGTTAGACACTAAATAGTATATAGACACAAAAGTACCAACATAATTAGGCCTGGTCTACTCCTAAATATAGATGTGTCTGGAGTGTAGCCTAAAAGAAATCGCAGCATATTGAAAAGGTAAAAGCTGCCTGAGGAGATAAAAAGGATAAGTGATAGTTAAACTGAAGAGGACAGAGTGAGGAAACTCAATAATATCGAGAAAGAACTTGGAGAAGAGTGGAAAGGTGAATGACAAAGATGAGGACAGGCTAACTTTCATTCCTATGCAGATGATACTGTGATTTATTGTCCGTCACCCTCTCAAACTCAAGCCCTTTCTCAGTTGCAACTGGCTGTCAATATTGTTCAATGAAGACTTAATTAGCTTCTTCCTCTTCATCCGCCTAATTAGCTGAAACTTAAATACTGATAAAACAATATATATAACAATATATATATATATATATATATATATATATATATATATATATTAAATTCCATTACTTACCGCTGTGCATGGTAAAATAATTGATACTATGTCTGTATACAAATACTTTGGGATTTTAATTGATGACACTCATTTGAGACATATATTTGGATTTTTATTTTCGAAGTAAGTCTTGTTTTTCTTTTGAAGCTGGAAAGCCTGTGTTAGATTACAGGGATGTCATCTACACGCATGCTTCTTGTCAGTCTTTACATGCTCTGGACACTGTTCACCATGGTGCTTTAAAGTTCATTACTAAATGTAGGACACTCACTCATCACTGTGTTCTGTACAATAGAATTGGCAGGCCCTCGTCAACACATTGTCGAGGCTCTTTCATTGGTACTTTTCAATTTATAAAGCAAATCTGGGTTTGTCACCATCCTACCTTTGCAAACTTATCAGCAAAATAAGTTGTAAAAGCTATTGCATACGATCACAGGATCTCTACCTACTGTAATTTCCGACTGTGCGCACAGAGATGGGCAGAAAAGCTTCTAGGGTTGCTGCTTCTACAGCCTGGAATAGTCTTCAATCTGACCTGAAAACGCAGGACCTTGTAGCACGGGGTGTCTTTAAAGACAAATTGGGAACAATGGAAGATCTACTCGTCAGTGTGTTTAGAATTGTGCATCTTTTTATATTGTGCTTTATTTTTTATTGCTGCTGGATGGCATGGTTGGTGAATTTTATTGACCAATGTTTGTGTTGTGTGTTTTCAATTCATTTTTGTTTGTGATGCCTGTTTTGATGCCAGGATACTCCTTCTTGGATAAATAAAGATTAAATAAAAAAATAAAATGGAACTTATATAAAACAGACTTGAATAGCTGCTAATGAATAGAATGTAAATCATGTTGTGAAATAAAATGTTTATTGACAAGTTTCAAAGATTCAAACAGTCCTTGAGATCTAGATCTAGAGTTACCAGCAGTCCCAACATTAACTCTGGTATAGGCATAAATGTGGTTGTAAACCATTGTGATTTGTAGTCTTTCCTGAACAACATACATTAAGTTCATGATATTTAATACAAAGCATGCTTAAATTAAGGCCATCCCTCTAGCAAAGTCCATTCAGTAACAGAGAGGAAATCAAACCCATTTTCCTCCCATTATAAATGCACACAGATTCACCTCATACAACTAGGCCTTTTCTATCTATTCTAGCTTTTATCTGGCTTCTATCTATTTATTATCAGTTAAATGCATAGATTTGTGGTATGGCTGACCAGACGAGGTAAGATAATTGAAAAACAAAAATGTTCACTCTGAATATATGAATGTTCCACATAAGAGGAAAGGGTTCAAAGTAAAAATTCAGAAAGAAAAAAAACAAAGTTGTGTTATTGATAATACACAATTGAAAAATGACAATATTTTCCCCATTACAGTCCATGCCAAAGAAAAAACATTAAAGGCATTAAACTACTGAAAAGTTCAAGGCTATATTTCAGTTACTGCTCCAAAAACACACAAAGTTTAAATAAGTCAATAAAGTACCAAATTTGAGAGATTTATTGTTATCTCATGCCAAGTGTATATCTTATCTAAGAAAAATACTACTCTAGAAAAATACTCTCCCAACAAAACACAGAAGCAATCCCTTTTAAATGTTGAATATAAAACCTTGCAGCCTCAGAAGTGTTTAATTTACAGCAGTGCAAAAATAAATGTGTGAATCAACATCTGAAAGACCCCTCGGCAACCATAACCTGAAAGGATAAAGGATTATCTTGTTACAGTGACATAGAAATGTAACCAGTATGTCATTAAGACAGTTTAGGGAAAACTAACCAAGAAGGAAGGAAGATTTGAGAGTGAAGAGAATGATGATGCTACTTGTGTCTCTCTAAACAGAGGACAGATTGGCACCAGAGACACCTCTTACCTAAATGGAATGAATGCCAGACGAGAGAACTTATGGTCACTTGGGAATGGACTAAAATTGTATATGTTTTTTTGTTTTTAATTGTGGTTTATAGTAATTTAGCCAATGCTGAAAGATTAACCATGTGTGTGTACTGGAACTAGAGATACGGACAGTTTGAACTTTTGATAAGGTCCTTCATATACAAAGCATTTTATCATCACATTACCAATCTTTTTTAAATGGCACAGCTGACTTTCTCTCATTGGATACGATAAGTTTACAGTGGTTTAGGAGAAGTCCACAAATAACTGTGCAATGTTTGCTTAGTTAGAGCCAAAGGAACCAGTCAGTTGCATACAGTGTTTAAAGGCTTATTAGTGAGGCATGACAAGCAGCCAGCTTGGTTTCCCTCTGGTGACCTCTGGTGGTTGGAAACTATACAACTAGTTTCAATGTGCTGAAATTAAATTACAAAATGAGTTGCTAAATTAACTTCTGTTTAGCAACAATTCAAGTCTGCCTTAATCTCCCTCCAATAGTACCTTGTAAGGTATATTCTGAACTAGCACCCACTGCTTTTCTTTCCAGTTGATCTACACACATATACATATCAAAATTACAGTTCTCAGGATTGTGTTCTGAGTAAGGTCAAATCAATATAATTTGCTACTCTAGTGTCACAAATACAGAACTAATACTGATACTGCAGCAATAAACATGCACATACAATCATGTACAAACTCATGCATGCACACATCCAAACACAGAATACAATGTGGAAAGATCCAATTAAATGTCTGTACATGAGCACACTGTCTCAAATGACTTTTAAAGTGTTTGTGTATATGTTGCTCCATGTGTGTGCATGTGTATGTGTATATGTTGGTTGTAGAGAAATTGCATTTGGCTGTGAATGGCATTGACAAATATTTCCTATCAATTATTGTTCAAACTTAGGGCTTCATACGGTTGTAAGGCACATCACCATGCATAGACATTTGCTGTGTAAAATGAATAGTCTGTTAGACCCAGGCAAGAGCCAGCATGCGAGATCCAAGGAGGTTTCTTAATTTCAAGTCAGGAGCTTTCAATTCCTTAAAGCCGGGCTTCTCTACCTCATCAACATACCGATATGGCTTTTGTCTCATCTATATCCCAAACGCTTCTATAGTATTAGTAGATCATACAGTGATTTCACACATTTGACTGGGGTTCAAATGAATCCAGGATGAAATGTTTTGGGTGAAGGCCTTCATATAAATCCTGTATGATGCAGTTAGATTCATACAAAAAACTGAAATCATTTAAAATCATTATCAAAATGTTACTGTGGATGCTAAACTTACATTTGATCCTTTGTCTATATATTTTATGTCAATATTTGACCTAAATAAATAACACTGTAAAAGTTGCAATAAATACTGATTAGTGAAATCAAACATTATTACATTTTCATGGTACACTACATTAGTTCACATGCTGTGCTTTTTCGACCAGCTTGAGACTTCATGTTAAATGTGGCGTGTATAACTCTATGTTTTTCTAACATTCACTGCAAGGTATTTTTGTTTTGCTATTTGGGTGTTTACATTCAAAACAGAGCACATAGTGGTTCTATGAATTAAGGCATCTCATTTACTGAAACCCCCGGCCAATCCACTCAATCAACCAGTGTCTGTAGGGTAGTCAGGATTTTGCTCCAGCCTTACCACACTGAGACCCTACAGCACCTGAGCGGAGTAGCAAAGCACAGTATTTACATAAACATTAGATTATATAACAATATGAATTATAAATCGTTGGTGGGTGAGGTTAATAAATACAGACCTAACTAACATTTTAGGCAGTTATGTCTTGAGTCTCAGAACCAATAAAATTACTCAAAAAAAGTATATTTTGTCATGGCTAAGTAAACAGTCTATCTTCTCCCTACCTTTTTCAGCTTGTGTTTCTCTATCTCTCTTTTTATTGGCATCAATGCCCCCTCTTGAGGGCATGCTGCCCAGGCTTGGGCATAGCTATGTCAGGGACTGCCCATCGCCTTACAAGGCTGCAGATGGATAATCTACACATTGATGGCGTGAGCATGCTTTTTGCACAGGGGCTTGTCCTTCTTGGAGTAAAAGGGCTGGCCCTCCAGGTTCACATGGCAGACCTGGGAGAAACAGACATACCTGTGAATCGTACATTCCCATTTACATTGGCAATAACTGTTTCATACATCCGGAACATGGGACACCATCCGGTTTTGTGGTCATTCTTACCGCACAAACAAAGCAGGTGTCGTGCCAGGTATGACCGAGTGCCTCGATGAACTTGTCTCCAGCTTCTACCGGGAAGTCACAGCCATGGCATTTGGTGCTGAAGAGTGAGATGTAATCTGGAGGAAAAAAGTTAGGCTGAAAACATTAGTAGACCGCAAAAGGTAGCAATGTGAAATACATCGAATGTAGCCTTCACGCATATATTTGGGCTGTAGTTCACATTTCTTACTCTGTCGACACGCCGTGCATTATGTAAAAAAAAGGAATAGTTGGTTTGTGTTCTAAAGAAAACATCGAACACTTGGGGCAAATGGTAACAAGACATTCCCTCGATGGGAAAGTACCTTTCTCGCAGTATGGTTCCCCGTCCTCCATGTGGAAGAGGCTGTTTCCAAAAGCCTTGCCACAGGCGGCGCACACAAAGCATGTGGTGTGCCATGTCTGACGCAAAGCATGCATCACCTCCTACACACCAAAACAAAACCGGCAAAGGTTACTGTGCCGGTTGGATATATCCTGTTTAGGCAAAACAAAGCCCTTAAGCGTGTGTATTGTGGTAAGCACTGGCATGTGTCATCTCACCCCCATGATCTTAGTGTTGCAGCGGGCACAGGTCGGGGCGAAGAACTCCCCATAGCAGTTCTCACAGTACACAGCGTTCTGCTCCTCCACAAAGCTGCAGTCCGCCAGCGATGTGTGGCAGTAGTGACAGTTGAACTCCTCAGGGTGCCAGGAGCGACCCAACGCCACCAGGAAGGGACCTCTGTGAAGATAAAAGAGCGCAGAGGGGGCCGACGGCGGGGAAAATTATCATTTTGGGAAAAGTCAGCACTGGGCGAAAAGGGTCAAAAACCCGGAGATATCTAAGAGGATATTTCCATGATATTTTTGAAAATACAGGCATTTCCAGTGCTTATAAAGATTACATTACTTACTCATCATATTCAGAGAAATACTGAAACCCCATTGGTCTCATTGTCATATACGGTTTACGGATATGACTAATGTTCTATTAATATGGCACACTGAATCCCAATATATAAATCAGATATATTGAGTTATGCTGTGTATAATAATATCAGGGCCTGGCTGAACAAACAAAAACAAAGTGATTATATATACCTTTTCAGGTTTTATTTATAAAATTTGAGCTTTCTCACTATTTAATGGCTACAGACACGATCCCATTCTTTAAAAAAACATTCTTAAAGAAAATATGGACCAGATGCCCATAAATCACATCCAACATAAAGACTTTGACAACTAAGATGTGTTTAAAAATTAACAGTACAAACAAATTACATAGTACCGATTATGCAACTTTTAATAATAAAGAACCCTAAATACTTAAGAATACGTTTGCCCAGAGAGCAAGGATAAATGTTAGATACATATGATATTTTTGTTGTATGATTAGGCTAATAAACAAGCTAATAAACAACAATAACATTTCCCACATAGTGTGCCAATTGTCAAGGGTGCTTTGCTGGAGGTAATCACACAAAATCACACACAGCTCCGGAAACAAACAAGAGACCGCACCTTTTTCTTCCCTTTCCAAAAAAGTTGAAAAGGAAGGTTTTGGGTGAGGAATAGAAGGGTTCGGATTACGAGACATCGGCAGATTGAACATTTCTGTTCCTCACTCAAAACTTGTGAAAGATTGGAAAAGAGAAACCAAACTTGGAAAAGAAAAACAAAGGTGCAGTGGTCTCTTATTTTTTTCCGGAGCTGTATAATCAATTCCTTTATGATTACAAACACCTTGCTAATGGTTGTCTTACCACCACAGTTACATTTTCCACCACAGTTGCATTATACAATGCATGTTCATTAGGCAGTTTAATCCATGTTAAAAGTCTAAGTAATCTAATAACTAGGAACTCTTTGCCATTCCATGTTCTTGTGAGACTAGTCGTCGGTTGGACATCCTTGCATTTGGAGACAGTGAAAAACCGCCAACATTTTCAATTCAGACCAGTAGCAGTTACTGACTAACAATGCCTTCCTCAGAATCGTCCATCGGCACCCCGGAGAACGAGACAAGGACGGTCTTCTGCCCAGAAAGGGAAGTCAACAAGCAGGCACAACCAACAAAGGCTTCGTACTACCATACAACGCTCAGGCCCCCAGTAGCGCCGAGTACCGTCTCACATTTTCTGCACTTACTTTGAGCATATTAATACTAATTCCTGATTATTTCAATTTCAGGTTTCCTTGCACAACGAAGACGTCACAGCGGCAGCTGTGCAGACGGTAAGGGATGGCAATCTCAGCTGGGGTATGCATATTGTAATAAGTACGTTTTGTCACATAGATTAATAAAGGCAACTACTGCATAAACGCACTGTTTTAACATCACTGTTTTACTGCTCCAACAGAGGCTTGCAGAGGGCAGCACGGACAAAATTCAATACAAGAAACTCCTTACCAGCCTTACCAAACTGTTACATAATTACATAATATATAACATTGTCACATTTTCATCAATAAAAAGGCCCAGCCAAACCAGCGTGAGACTTGGGAGGGAGTGCACTAGAGAACCACCAAGCCAACCTTCCAATGAGAGGCATTTGTCTGCGGGAGACGAAACTGAGACATAGACCCAATATCCACGGAGTGTTTGTTTTGAAATGAATGTTGTTGATTGATATGTTAATTCTGAATTTGTTGGGATGGTTGAATGTTCATATTTCCTTTGCTGTTTTAATGAATAAATATCTAAACAGCGATCCCAGTCAACCAGAGTTTTTCATTCAAATATCAGTAAGCACTTCAGATGGATGCATATGGCACATTTTTGCGGATTGTTGTATTATTCTTAACCAATTACAGTTTTTTTCCTGGTTCAAATTTTAGTCCAATTATTTTGTAGGCTATGGACATGAAGTACACTATTTCCTGAGCAGCATACTCTCCAGATATAATACACATTCCCGTAATATGATCCAAATCCGTTCAAAGGCTGTACATGTTCCTTATGTCATTCCATACATGTGGAAGAGGAATGTTTAACATTTTACCTCCAAATTCATGATTTTACTGTTCATTAGGGACATGATACCCTATCGGGATAATTTAGTCTCTACTAAATTTGGGAAAATACAGCCTTGTATTTTCAGAGTTTTTGCCCAGTGCAGACTTCACCCCAGTATCTGTTTGTGTGGGCATGTTTCCATTGGGTGGTGCTGTTACCTGATCAGGCTGTTGCAGGCTCCACATAGGGGCGCTCTGTTGACGTTGGCAGCGAAGCGCTCTGCCCTTTGGGCCACACCTCGGGCGACTGGAGAGAAGGGGGCAGGGGCAGGGTTGTAGGGGGCGGGGCTAGGGTTATATGCAGGGCTTTGGGCATGGGTGTGGGCGGAGCCGGGGTTTGGGATGTAGGCCGGTGCTGGTGGGGCACCCTGTGGTAGAGCAGGCACTTTAATGGTGGTGGTGGTGGTCTTTTTGGGGTCAAACTTGTTGGCGAAAGAATCGTCCGTGACCCAGGGGGGCCTGCTGGAAGCGGGTTCAGAGGTTGCCTGGGATGTGGCAGAGGGTGGCCCGGAGACTGGTGCAGGGGCAGGAGCTACAATCCAGAGACAATCCGATGAGTCACATAAATGACACATGAACAAATGATCACACAGCGTCATCTGGTTTAACTACCTGGCACAATGCAGGCGGTGCTGACCACCTTTGGTGGGGGAGGCCCAACAGGGATGTGGATAGAGCTTTGCTGCATGGGAGGTCCCTGGTGCATGGGAGGTCCCTGGTGCATGGGAGGTCCCTGGTGCATGGGAGGTCCCTGGTGCATGGGAGGTCCCTGGTGCATGGGAGGTCCCTGGTACATGGGAGGTCCTTGTTGCATGGGATGCCCCTGGTACATAGACTGCCCCTGGTACATAGGGGGCCCCTGCTGCATGGGAGGCCCCTGGTACATGGGTGGAGCTTGTTGCATGTGGGGAGCCTGGCTATATTGGCTGCAGAATGATAAAAGAAGAAGCTGAGTAACATTACCACTTAGATGCAGATTTTCCTCCACTAGTCTTATCATACGTTCAGCAGCTTTCTGAATGGTTATAATTCATACAATATAACAATCAAAACTAGGTAACACAACCACAAGTAAGAGATACTCATGACTTGACAGAAATACCTCACAATCCAACCTATTTTGTAGAACACAATGACCATCCCGATTTCTGAATGTCCATATACTGCATGTCTGAGTCTTACCTAAATGTTGTCCACGTCACCAGACTTGCACAAAAGTTAGTGGGAGTGTTTTTTTATAGCAGAGACCCGCAGAGAGATTAAAAAAGAAAGAAAGCCTGGTATCGAAGAGACAGTGTTAGAACAGAGAGCCTCGGTTATGGCAGTGCGGAAGATTCAGCATCACCCACAGATTTCCTTTAAGGAGAGATGAGAGGTTTTTGATATACAGTACCAGTCAAAAGTTTGGACGTATTTACCCATGAATGGGTAAGTGTGCCCAAACTGTATTAAAGACGGGGAAGGTTAAAATGCAGGTTAAAGAAAAACTGTCAAAGCAGTTATCTTCTTTAGAGCTAAAAATGAGGGAAATTAGTTTGTTATTCCAGATGTGAAGTAATGTAGACAGTGACGAAAGAAATGACACTATCCAGATGTTCTATGGACAGTGCCATCTGAATCAGTTTCCCCACAAAAGTACCTGGAGACTGAGGATTTGAATTGGGTGCTGTAACCAGAGGAAGACTGCTGCAGGCTGTAACTATAAAGAATCAGAAACAAAGTGTCAGGGATTAAAACCAGCTATTTTGAATGAGGACTATGTACACCTATACCTTTAAGATTCTGTGCTGCCGAAGGAGTTGGTCTTCAGATATAGCCATTACATTTGTGTTTTCTGTTATTTGTTTAATAGCCAATTTTTCTTTGCTTACAATTTTCCCGATTGTCAATCTCAGCCTCATTGTTACAATGCTCCAAGAAGGTTGGGAGTCAATGATGCAGACATGTCCTCAGCTACGAGCTATTCTCACAAGTATCGCCAAGCTGTTCGACTTTTCATTACATTGCCTACTCAACCAGGAATTACTCCCCTGCACGGAGCTCATTTGCCGTTTAACCACGATTGAGCTTTCAGACGCCCAGCCTATCACTGGAGTCGATTGTGTGCAATGAAACAAGGCAAACCAATCCACCAATCCAGGATGCTGCTAAGCCAATTTGCACCACTATATTAGACCTTCGTGCTGGTGAAAACCAACACGTGAGGGGAAAAAAACGGATTGTCAGTCAACCTAGTTTGACTGCATAATCAACATTGTAGCTTTTAAAGTGAAGACTCCCAGTCAGCAGTCGCTTTGAGGTATAGCTGAACATGGTTCTATAGCAATAACTTCACGAGAGCACACATTTACTCAGATAGGAAACATTCATCATAGTGAGACAGAACACATTACAAAAACCCAAGATTGAAAACCAAACTGACAAACAGATAACATTTTTGTATGGATCATCATCAATCGATCAATGAAACATACTGCATACACACACTCTCACACAGTTTTACAAAACCAATAATGCCACTAAAACGATGACAGTTTTATGTAGATTAACAGGTGTTGGGACCAGATTTGCATTAGAAACCAAAAAAAATGTGTAAATGTATCAAAATGTCAATTGTCGCATGTCATCTTCGACAAAAACACAGGGGACTTTTCCGACAGACACTCCATAGTGGTTAGTGAGGTCAAAAGGCGATGTGTATTGGAATGGAACGAGCAGGGACGAGGAAGTCCGGCCCTGAAGACCTTGTATAAACAGTAAAAAAAAAAATCCCTTGGAAACAACTATAAACCAATCACCAAACTTAGTGAAGTGAGAGTTTCTCATTGCTAATGTGAATATAGGACATGGACATTATATGCAAATGTTATTCAAATTCTACAACATATCTGAAGATGCTCTTAGTGATTTGGAAGCTTAAGGCCGATTCCAACGCCCCTATAATGTGAGGCTTCAGGCAGTTGCCTCATCCTCCTTAGGGTATGTCCACCCATGCCGGTAGCCAGTATTTAGCCACTCAATGGTGGTGTGGAACGGTGTATCAAAGCAATCAAAAACGATTAACTGTTTGTAAATGATTGTGAATGACATGACATGAATTGTTACACATTTCCGCTCCATGACAAATTACCCCCCCCCCCCGGATTGAATTTGGGAATTTGTCAAGGCATTGAGATTTCATGCAGTTGAGCGGTGATGTGCAGAGTGGGCGTGGTAGAATGTGGGATAGAGGACCCACCATCAGTACTCTTTGTGGTGCACTCGCTACCTATGTGGCCTTCAAACAAAGCACTATAACGCCAGCTTTGAGAGTATGCCGTTGCTATACGGCATGGAAGGTACCGGCTTGAATGAGCCTCTATGGAAAATTATGACAAAATGAGAGATGGAATGTAAAAAATGCTTTAAAAAGTGCTATGTTAGCTGCATTGTAGTCCTGCGGACTTTCCTGACCCTGCTAGCCGTGTAGAGTATAAAGTGTAAGATTACAGGGTCAGGTGGCTTTGTGAGGCATGCTACATTCAGCGTTAAAATTATTATTATTATTATTTTTTTGGGGTTTAAACATAAACTGCTAACACTGTAAAGGGAACGGAGACATTGTGAAGAAAGAGGTGCGAATTAGTATAGCCGCAAAAACACGAGTCAGCAGGTGCATTGCTGCCAAACACCCACACGAGCTGACATACTGTACATTCCTCCCCCTTTTGGACACTGCAGTGTACAGTCTGCACATCAAGCCTCATTAACTTATTTCCACTTCCAATTCAGCTGTAATGAAGAGAGCTAATGCAAAAGGCTTTGGAGAGAAGTGGGCCATGTAGAGTCCCATTGAATAGCATCCATCCAATTGATATTTTTATACCCCTTTTCGTGGCGTGACAGATATGCGTATTTTCGTATAATAGCCGGCCAACGCCAGTGAGGTAATACAGCATTCTTGGCCTTGTTACTTTGATCCGGCTAGTGTCCCGCTCCCTGGTGAAAATGTTTTTGGGATCCTCCTGTCCCCTATCCCATGTGCCAAACCAACTCTGCACACCACTGTTTGTGACAGTCAGTCTGTCCCAGTGTTTTGTACCTCAGGTGCTTGGGTTTCCCCGAGGGCAAGGAGAGATTTCGTTTGAGCAAAGTTCTGGTTCGGAACACCGGGGTGATTGACAGAGCATCCAACGCGGAGGTGGGTGCTGGCGCTTGTTTATAAACCTTGTTTCTTAACAAGAGTCAACAAGAACTTTATCCGCTGATGTTATCCCCTGACCGACACCAAAGACACAAACTGGAGAGGAGAACTGATAAGGCGACAGCTGTACCTAAACTGAGTAGTTAGAGCAGATGATATTTGTGAGGCTGCGTGTGTCAGGGGGCGGGGTCCCCCAAAGTGAACTGGGGCCACTAGCTGTGCCGGGGTGACTGGGGGAGGCTGCTCGCTGCGGAGGACAGAGTTGAGTTAACACAGCTGGAAAGAGCAGCAGATTTGGGGAACCAAGAGAAAGGAGTAACTAGACAAAGATAATATTGGTGTATTTTTTTGCGTCTCGTATCGACCTTATTGAAGTTGTGAATTATCTTTAGATTTGACGGAACGGTTCGCTTCCTGTGTGGGGGTGTGTGTGGCAGCGTTGACAAACCACAAATTACATAGCTTGTACAGGCTCAGATAATCTCTGTTGTGTTAAGGCATGTCAAATACAAAACATTAAGATGGGTGGTTAGGATTGTGGGTGGTTAGGATTGTGGGTGGTTAGGATTGTGGGTGGTTAGGATGATAGATGGGTGGTTATGATGATAGATGGGTGGTTAGGATGATAGATGGATGGTTAGGATGATAGATGGGTGGTTAGAATTATAGATGGGTGGTTAGGATGATAGGAGGGTGGTTAGGATTATAGATGGGTGGTTAGGATTATGGATGGGTGGTTAGGATGATAGGAGGGTGGTTAGGACTATAGATGGGTGGTTATGATGATAGGTGGGTGGTTAGGATTATGGATGGGTGGTTAGGATGATAGGTGGGTGGTTATGATGATATATGGGTGGTTAGGATGATAGATGGGTGGTTAGGATGATAGATGGAGGTAATGATGATAGATGGATGATTATGATGATAGATTGGTGGCTAGGATGATTGGTGAATGGTTAGGATGATAGCTGGTTAGGATGACTCTAGTCCTCCACTGCTTTGAGGCTCTCTGTTCTCACACCATTCAAAGATATGAAAGGCAATATATCCCAGGGTGTCTCTTTTCCCAGGTTGCACTAAGTATAGTCAGACTTTTTGACTTACCTTAGACAGTCCTTGTGAATTTACTAAACCCCTGCACTGTATTAAAGCTTTAGACAGTCCTTGTGAATTTACTAAACCCCTGCAATGTACTAAAGCCTTAGACAGTCCTTGTGAATTTACTAAACCCCTGCACTGTACTAAAGCCTTAGACAGTCCTTGTGAATTTACTAAACCCCTGCACTGTACTAAAGCCTTAGACAGTCCTTGTGAATTTACTAAACCCCTGCACTGTATTAAAGAATTAGACAGTCCTTGTGAATTTACTGAACCCCAGCACTGTACTAAAGCCTTAGACAGTCCTTGTGAATTTACTGAACCCCAGCACTGCACTAAAGCCTTAGACAGTCCTTGGGAATTTACTGAACCCCAGCACTGTACTAAAGCCTCAGACACTTTCAATGCGATCTCCTCAGGAAACCTTTTAAACATAATCATATTACTAGCAATATTTTACAAGTTTAATAAAAAAAAATACAAAAAATGAAAACAAGAATTTAACATTGAAATGAACATCATAACAGTTGGAAAACTAAAAAAGGTTCAACAAAAATATCCCTGTCAACATACTATAGGTACACAGACAGAAACACACACACACACAAACACACCAGCGATAGATACCAAAGGAAATGCAATCAATATGGGGAATGTCAATAAAACCACAGCAGGTAAAATGTCTCAACCCACACAGCAGTACCTCTTGGGGGCTGGTTCGGGTGCTACGAGGACAGGCTGGGAAGCAGCGGGCGAAGCCATCTGATTGGGCGAAGAAGCGCAAGCAGGCAGAGCGAAAGATGCAGGGCTGGTGGAGACCGGAACATGCTCAACACTACTACCGAATAAGAGTTGAGGTTGCATAGAGAGGGAGATTGTATGATCAGACAGTCCACATAGGGCCGTGTGTGTATGTGGATTGGGTTTGACGTCAGCACAAACAGACCGGGCAGGTTATTAACACTTGAAAAACACAAAAGCCTTAATATTGCTCAGCCCAATGCAAGGATGTCCATCAAGGAACACACTGACAAGAAAATATCTAAATGACAATTATTTAAGGGTCTTATATTTCAAAATCAGGATTTAGAGCTTGAGGTTTGAGAAACCACTATGAAGAAACCAGTAATTACAGACGAAAGCCATCAGCTCATTATAACATAAAATCTGACATTTGAACTATTGGTTTTGGAAGAGTCGCTGGAGAATCTGTAGGTGGCAACGGGAATCATTGGGGTAAAATGTGGCCGTATTTCACTCTAAATGGGACCGGGAGGCTACCTAGTTGCTACAGCAGGAATCGATTAAGCATAATGTGGGATGATTAAATAACTTTGTCAAGACGAGACAGCTTCATCACTCACGTCCACAGCCAGAAGATCATGCAGACGATGGGCTTGATTTACACTGTCTTTACTTAATTGATTTTAAGTATATCATACTAATCTAATCAGAGGCTGATCTAAGATGTGAGCGCTTCAGCCAAAAATCCTGCTGGGGAAAGAAATTAATACAGTATGACATAGCAAAAAATAAATTAACATGGCATTATCAGTGGGAACACTGCCAACATAAAATTAATTAAAATAAATTCTCAACTGTGGATATTGAAAACACAGATGACTTGAACATTAGGCCAAACCGTTACGAGAATGACTTAGGGAGAAAATGGGGTTGAGGTGGCTCCTTCCCGACTGGAGAGAACGGAATGAATGCAATGCCCAGGTGGAGGTGCCCCAGCTGGGAGACAGACAGAGGGTGGCAGGCAACTAGCAGCAGCAGGCCTAGCGGTGATATATTGGCTGACCCCTATCCTAACTCTAGCCCACTGACCTCCTCTTCTGGACATCTCTCTGACCAGACACACACGATTGATCATTTCTGTTTGCAATGGGATTTGGGAAGGTGGTTTATCCCACCTTCTGAATATTGCCTAATTCCTCAATTGCTATAAGCTGTATGTTCATTATAGGAGATTCAGCTGATTGATGTTGCTGATCTGTACTCTACATTTGCAGGGAGGGGACATTTGGAATGTCAAGTGTCAAGGAGGTGGTTTGGCAGAGAGAGGAGTCAGGAAACAGGTCTGAGGCAGTCATTTAACCCTTCATCACTTTCTGTGGTGAACTTACTTTTTAGGTTAGCACGTGCTCCCAGGTTGTGGTGCCAGTGGGCCTGTCTGTGGTGTGTCTCAAGGCTAAATGTCTGGAGGGGAGTGGTGTGTTTGTGTGTCGGCAGGGGAGGCGGGAGGATCAGCCCAGTAAGATAGGTAATAGGTGCTCTCAGTTTAAGTGACAGTTAACGACAGTTAGCGCCTTTGACGCTGGTTGAAAAAAAAGGGACAGCCACAGAAATAGTAATGCCACTATTTTCAATTCCTTCTGAATACAATCAATGAAAACTATATCTAGGATTAAGTATTTTCAAACAATGTTTTCTAGGCCTAACAGCTTTTAGACTAGTGACACCCCTACAAATGTTTCAGCTGAAGGGAGAGTAGGAAATGGTTCTCAGTTGGCCTTGTATACCTCAACTCCCAAGATGCCTCACTACCAACACAATTAAAGTAGTAAAAAGTAATGCGATATTACTCCTGTTTTATACGGTCTCTTATGAACTGGGTGATATGAATCTCGAAAGCTAATTGGCTGATAGCTGTTGTATATGAGACCATATACCCAGGGTATGACTCCAACTTACTCCAAGGTAGGTTTGTGCCTAACAGCTCTTACTTGTGGTATATTGGAAATTAAGCAAACCCCCTTGTGGCTTGTTACTTACATCTACCACACGTATGGGCTAATTTACATTCAGGTGTCAAATCTGGTTTATAAGAGACCATATACAGTGGAGAGAACAAGTATTTTATTCACTGCTGATTGTGCAGGATTTCCTACTTACAAAGCATGTAGAGGTCTGTAATTTTTATCATAGGTACACATCTACAGTGAGAGATGGAATCTAAAACAAAAATCCAGAAAATCACATTGTATGACTTTTAAATAATTAATCTGCATTTTATTGCATGACATAAGTATTTGATACATCAGAAAAGCAGAACTTAATATTTGGTACAGAAACCTTTGTTTGCAATTACAGAGATCATACGTGTCCTGTAGTTCTTGACCAGGTTTGCACACACTGCAGCAGGGATTTTGGCCCACTCCTCCATGCAGACTTTCTCCAGATCCTTCAGGTTTCGGGGCTGTCGCTGGGCAATACAGATTTTCAGCTCCCTCCAAATATATCTATTGGGTTCAGGTCTGGAGACTGGCTAGGCCACTCCAGGACCTTGAGATACTTCTTACAGAGCCACTTCTTAGTTGCCCTGGCTGTGTGTTTCGGGTCATTCTCATGCTGGAAGACCAAGCCATGACACATCTTCAATGCTCTTACTGAGGGAAGGAGGTATCTCGCGATACATGGCCCCATCCATCCTCTCCTCAATACGGTGCAGTCGTCCTTTCCGAATGATGTTTCGACCTTCATGCTTCACGGTTGGGATGGTGTTCTTGGGGTTATACTCATCCATCTTCTTCCTCCAAAAACGGCGAGTGGAGTTTAGACCAAAAAGCTCTATTTTTGTCTCATCAGACCACATGACCTTCTCCCATTCCTCTTCTGGATCATCCAGATGGTCATTGCTAAACTTCCGATGGGGGACCTTGCGTGAACTGCAGGATTTTAATCCATGATGGAGTAGTGTGTTACTAATGGTTTTCTTTGAGACTGTGGTCCCAGCTCTCTGTAGGTCATTGACCAGGTCCAGCCGTGTAGTTCTGGGCTGATCCCTCACCTTCCTCATCATCATTGATGCCCCATGAGGTGAGATCTTGCATGGAGCCCCAGACCGAGGGAGATTGTCCGTCATCTTGAACTTCTTCCATTTTCGAATAATTGCGCCAACAGTTGTTACCTTCTCACCCGCTGCTTTCCTATTGTCCTGTAGCCCATCCTAGCCTTGTGCAGGTCTACAATTTTATCCCTGATGTCCTTACACAGCTCTCTGGTCTTGACCATTGTGGAGAAGTTGGAGTCTGTTTGATTGAGTGTGTGGACAGGTGTCTTTTATACAGGTAATGAGTGGAGAACAGGAGGGCTTCTTAAAGAAAAACAAACAGGTCTGTGAGACTCGGAATTCTTACTGGGGCGTAGGTGATCAAATAATTTAAGTCATAAAATGGGATTTTCTGGATTTTTGTTTTAGATTCCGTCTCTCACTGTTGAA